>VXBU01006987.1:704432-746457 GCA_013400315.1 Bombycilla garrulus
CAAAGGAGATCCCCACAGAGATGCATCTTCAAACATCCCCAGCCAAGGCCAGTGCTTCTGCCAGGATTATTGTGGCTGCTCTTTACTGGCTGCTCCTTAGTGGCCACAGATGAGGCTTGCTGAATGCCTGAAATGCAAACTCTGATGATAAAGATATCCCTTTCAGTACCAAGCAGGCATGGCCATCATTCCTGGTAAAATGCCAGTGGCCAGTTCAGGTGTGTGGGAAATTCTGGACCACCAGGGACTGCACGTGATCCATCCCTGGGCACATGTTCACTGCACAGAGCTGCAGACTGAAGTCACTGGGATACTCAGGTGAGTTCCTGATGCTTGGCACAGGGAAAGTCCCACTGGAGTTGCTGCACTTGCTGAAGATCAAGTGTTTGCTGAAGTGCATCCTCTAATCTGGAGCAGGGATCAGATCTGAGGAAGCAAAGAAACCAAAAAGCTGCTGTGGGTGTCCCTTGAGGATGTGAACTCTGTTTTTGCCATGAGATAAAAGTGGCTGGGAAGGCTAATGACACAGACAGGAGTGATGACTCTGCTCCCACTGGGGCAAGGGGAGATTTCCCAGTGATGAATTTGCAATACACAAAACTGGTGATTTGGAAATGTAACCGTTTTGCCCCTCTTAACCCTGCCTGTAGCTTGTTCTTTGGGGTAGGCACTAGTCTCAATAGCAGCTTCTTTCAACCACACTGACATGAGAGAACAGGAATTTGTTTGGAACAGGTAGAGAGGCCATTCAGCCCATTTTCATTCTCTTCTGACACTCCAGAATAAGACAAGAAAAGAGATATGATCAGTTTTCTTATTCATCCAGATGAGATTGCTGAGACAGCAGGGCCATAAAACCCAAAAATTTTACCTGGCTGAGCCCTAGGAAAACTTCATCACAGACAATGACTATAAGGGCACTTACAGTACAGCTTGTGTGGAAAACTGGTGTGAGGGAAGATTTTTTTGGTTAAAAACTGAGCTCATCTGTGTTAAGAAACTGAGGTGCTGGGTCTGTACCTTATCAAAGATCCCTCATAAGTCACTACTCAAGAGGGGCACCTCCAAGGCCTCAGTGCTTGTTGTCAAATCCTGCTCACACCTGGTTTCTGTGGCATCATGCTGAGGATATTAGCACCTTACCTACATCAGGGGTCTCATCAGTTTAACCCAAATTCCCTTGTTCTTTTTGTCCCTGAATCAGAAAGACCTAAACACCATAAATCCCATAATCTCTTGCTGGTTTAGGTCCATACTGGTTGTGTGCAGCACCAGTGAGAGAGGCTGTGGATAAAGCCTTCACTCAGAAGTTGGCACTGTCCATGCTGGGTCACTCCAGCAGCCAGGAGAGACTGCAGAGAGGACAGGCAGAGAGCAGCACTTTCCTAGGAAATGCTCCCAGACTCTCCCATGCAGCCCTGGCACTTCCCAGCCCAGAGATTCCATCCTGGTGTTTGAGATCCCACAATGATGTTTTCTTCCATAACTTTCCCCCGCTTGTTTCAGAGCTTTGTAAACTTCTAGCACCCACAGCATCCCGTGGAAAGAAGTTCCAATACTAATTCACATATTCTCTTAAAAATTCATTTTTTAGCCGATTTTTTGCTTGCTGTCTTCCATTCCTGGAATCTTGATTGACTCCCCATAGGCAAGCCCATGGCCCTGGATGTTTCTGGCTTTAGGATGTGTCAGCAGGATGTTCTTGTCAGGGTTGCAAGAGTTCTGTTGGAATAAGGTTTGGTCTCTGTGTTCCCAAGCAGCAAAACCCCACTATATTACTCAGCAGTATATTCACGCTATAAATACACAATTTTTTTTCGCATTAATTCATCCTTATTTACCACAGCAGATAACAGAACTCCGGGCTCAGATCCATGCGGCAATAAAAAACGACAGAAATTTCTCCCAGATTATAAAGATTTGTCATCTTGTCACTACGTTTATTTTCTCCATCTATTTCTCTCCTTTCTGTGCGTTGCTTTATGCTCTGCAGGGCCCTCAGGGGAGGTAAAGAGGGTATTGTTTTGAAAAATATAAGGGTTTTTTGATTAAAGGATACAAAATTAATTTGCTTCACAGAGGCTGGAAGCATATTATTTGACAACTGTACTTCACTGAACAAACACAGCACACATGGCCAAATTCATCATGTTGATCACCAGACCCCGGCCATTTGTTCTCCAGACTGGGGCATCTCTTTTGCAATCAGAGAATGTGAATTGGATAAACACATGGAAACACGGGTTGTTTTTTCACTAGCTTGCACAAGGTTGGAGGAATGATGTGGCTTCAGCTCCCACTGAACTGGGAAGGGCGTTGGAGCACAGCACTGACCACGGGGGACACTGGACACCACAAAGAGCGGTGCTGGAGGCTGATCCACCCCCATGGTAACCCCAAATCAGGTTTGTTACCAGGGTTTAGGATTAGATCCTAACTACCCAGCAGAGAAAGGGAGTCACAGTGGTTCTCTCTGAAGGGTAGACTTTTCCCATTTAAGGATTGGGAACTGAGGCTCGGAGTCACATCTGGATGAACACCAGAGCACCATCACTGCCCCCATGCTGGTGCCAGCTACCAGGCACTGCTCTCTGAGGTTATTTTGGATATATGATGCTCTCAAAACAGAGCACAGCCAGTCCTTGGGCAGACACCATTACCAACTAGGAAACAAAGCTGAAGACAAATTGTTTTGGGTATTTATACAGCAGAAAATGAGGGAGAGAAATGTGTGTGGCTGCCCTGCCCTGGGCAGGTACATCTGTACTGTGCTGTCCCTGTGGATGCAGCCCCACTGGGACATCTCTTTGATGCACAATAGTCACGTTGCCTGCTAAGCCTCTGTTTTGCTTTGTGTTTTTGAGTGCAACAAGGAGGAGCCCAAAATTACTCACACAGGGAGAAATGTCACTATGGAAACAAGGAGACAGTTTAGCCTAGTTTGGCCAGTATTGACAGGGCTGCTCTAATAACCCAGAAGATCGTGTGATCCTGGCTGTCTGCAGGGAGCTCCTGAGGAGCACAAACCCTTAAATCTCCTAAAATGTCTCTGTATTGGGCCTAACAGACATCATCAACTCTCTCCCATTCTCACAGTGCCTTCCCATATCTGAAGGACTTTGGGAGTGCACAGATGGGATGAGACCTGAGCAAAGCTTGTGAAGACACCCTGTTCTCCCATCCCAGCCTTTCCCCTGGATCAGATGTGTCTCTCCACCAGTGTGTGTTTAGAAATCACGTGATGTTTGCACGCACAGAGCAGTTCAGCGCTGTTTTCTGCAGCCCCAGCCTGGGTTCAGGATGGAGAGTGTCCCATGGCACCTGTAAGCACAAAACACACTCTGGTGGAGCCCCAGCAGTGACTCCTGCCGCAGCAAACACATCTTGCGTGTACAGCACAGCCAGTTCTGTCAACCCAAGTGAAAATAATGTTATAAAACCAAGTTGGATGAAATCCTGCTGCCTGTGAGCCCTGGAGAGCGTGCACGTCCCCATCTCCCTTCTGCCCATGATTTATTTGCCTCCATTTACCTCAGTCCATGCAGAGAGCTTTCAGGAAGCTGCTGCTGTAACCATTTTTCTCTGCAGATGTGTTCTCTGTGGGGTCTTACCCTGTAGCCACTTGCCTGAAAGATGAACATGAGGAATATATGGAGATGAGACCCTTCCTGCAGATCAGCACCAGCTCTCCCTGCCAGCACAGGCTCTCACACCTCCTGTGGCATGAAACTAATTTAGGCTGAAAATACAATTAGAAGCAGTAACTCTGTAATGCCAGTGTTTTAAATTCCTTCCAGACAACTCTGTACCCAGAGAGAAACTCAATGTAGCCTCCAAGTGGATGGTCCCCAAAAAAGGCTGAGTGAGAATAAACTCCTAAGGACCCCCTCAGGGAAAGTTTGGATCTTTATTCCTGCCAAAGGTGGGGAACACCCTCGGGGCTCCCACCAATCCCAGAGACCCTCAGCTTGAGCCAGTTTCCCTGTGGCAAAAGAAGTAATGAGTCAGGTTGGAATGGTTTTGCTGGTTTTATTGCTTTTTGGGGCAAATTATTGGTGGAGAAGGAAAAGAGAAGGAAAAGACAGTCTTTAAGCATTCTGGGCACATCAAACCTTCTCTGTCCTAGAATAGCAGAAGTGCTTGGTGGCCCCGGAGTTCCTGCAGGGAATCTGCTGCCAGGGAAGTGTCCCCAGCCATGCTGGGAGCTGCAGGGGAGAGCTTCAGAGAGGTGCTCTCACCTTAATCCTCAATCCACACTCAGCTTTGGCCCAGCCTTTGAACACAGAACTTGCTCCAGTACTGGCAGCCACCGTCCCCCCCGGGAACAGCACAAGAAAGCAAAAACCTTTCTGTCTTTTCCAGCCTTCCCCCAGCTCAGGTCAAGGTTCACTTGCAGGGATGATTTTTGTCACTCTCTCCATGGAAGCAGCTCAGTCAGTGCAGGGGTGGGAGCTGAATTTGGGGAGAGGAGTGAGGCACACACACAGACACACTCCCACCCAAATTTCCTTAGCATGCATTAGAGGATGCTTTCAGTACAGCCGGGGAGCTGTGAGCAAAGGTTGGCACAATTTCAGAAAGGCATGATTTCCTAAAAAAAAAAATTAGTTTTTAAAGATAATTAATTGACCCATTTCAGCTTTTGCTTTTATTCTTTTTTCTTTTATCTTCTATTTCCTCAGCCCATCATTCCTAATCCGTGAGTGTGTCATCTTTTACACAATCGCATTTCTTACAATAGGCAGCTTAAAAGAAAATCTATCCTGAAGAGTCAAATCTATCCTGGTCCTTCCTGGGCTCATGTTTCTGATCTGATCCATTTTTTCCATGCTGCTCAAAAGCAGTGGAAACAAATCTTCCTGCAAATCACTGCCTCCTTCAGCCTGTGATTCCTCTTACATGATTCATTTAGTTCTGTGTAGGAAATAAAATGAGGCTAGATGATAATTTTTTTTCCCACTGAGGCAAGTTTATATTGGGACTTCCTGGAGTCCAGCACTTCTTTACTCTCCTTACTCTCACTGTGGTACTACTGAAAACACACAGGAAAGTGAGCTGGTGAAGAAGAGCTGTGAAAAATGCAAGGGATCTGCCAGGTTTCTTCATGTTAGGAAACACAAGGGTTTTGTCTCAGGCTGCTCTAGTAAACAGAATGTAAAATTGCAGAGTGAGAAATGGAATAATCTCCCATACACAATTTAATTTCTGTGGGAGGGAGACGTCTGCACCGTTAGTTATACTGAACATGTTCTCCTTTGCCTGCATTGTGCTTTCGAGCATTTAGTCTCAGAAAGATTCCCCTTGGAGAACATTGAAATGAAAGACTGAATCAAGAATGAATTAATTGTGCTCGGTAATTGCAATGCTCGCATTACCTGGTCCTTCAGAGCAGTGGGAAGAGCTGCTGCTCTGCCCTGGCAAGTTCTGCTCCCTGCAGCCAGGGAAGAGCTGAATGTTGGATTTTTAAGCTTATTTCAGTGTGCCTCAGTGTCCTGGGGACAGACTGCAGCGTCCCTTGTCATCAGATGTGGCAGGGAGCACTCTGTAATGGATGTGAAAATAAGAATAGTCCCAAAAGGCGTGTGTCACTATTACTGCCCACTGAACCCACCTACTTTTAATTTTGGAAGTGTTTCTGTTGTGCTGCTCTGAGCTTGTCAGATCTTTCACTCAGCACGGGCTGTCTTCAACTACTCCAGAGGTTACTGAGCACTCAGGATGTGCATTGGGGGAGAGGGAGAGAGAAAAGACATCTGGAACTTGAATATTCCTTCTCTGCAGACAGGTGCTGTTTCTCACCCACAAATCAAGTGCTCTTTGAATTCCCAAGGCTCACCTCCTCTTCCAAAGTGTCACAGAAAAGTCCCCAACCCCTCAGTAGAGTCTTATGCCCATTGACTTTTCAGCACATTGGAGAACAATCCAGAATGAACACAGATTATCAAAAGAGTCACAGAGATCAGCCTCAGTGAACATTTTGGCTCTGGATGCAGCAGTGCCAAGTCAGAAGACAAGCAGACACACACAGCTCAACTTTTTTCATAAGAGCACACTTTAAATGGATGTCATCCCTATATATTTTTAGCTTTTAATGTGAAGTTTCACTACTTTAAAATTAACTTCACTTCTGACATATAATGATGTGATTGTTCATCACATCTTTGATTCTGCATTAGCTGTTGGAATTCAAGACTCTTTTTTCCACTTTTTTGAGTGTGTCTTAATAACAAAGTTCAGTTAAAAAAAAAAAGTTTGTCTTCATATGCATTTCCCATGCGTGTGTAAAACTCTCAGGCAGCTTCAGAGCTGCCTCCACCTTCAATCTCACCTCATGAGCTTTTATAAACCCTACACTATATCGCTGTCATTTCGGATCTAACAGCAGGTGCTATTAAAGGACATAAAATATGTCAACGTAACCCTGGAGGAAATGGGAGAGGAGCGTCGTGGTTGCAGAGCTTTGTGTGCAGCAGGAGAGTGACAAGTGGTGGGTGTTTGCTTCTGGCACGTTCCCCTGGCAGGCTCCTTGCCTCGAGGGGTGCAGAGTTAGGCACCAGCTCCTCACATATGAATTGCAAATTTAGATCCTCCCTTTGCTGGGGGGGAGTTTTTGTCGAGGAAAAAGGCAGGGCACTACTTCTTGTTTAGCAAACAGATCTCCTGATGTTCCCAAAGGGGGAGGGAAAGGAAATCCCTAATGATACAGGAGTCATCAGTCATTGTCACAGGCATCAGCTGGGGTGTAAAGGCATCATTATCATATCAGCGTCATCCCTAGGCTCGGAGGAGAAGGTGGTGACAGACACTGGGACAAAGTCAGAGAATCCCAGAATAGTTTGTGTTGGAAGGGACCTTCAATCTCACCTCATTCCAACCTCTGGGCAGGCTCCCCTTCCACTAGACCGATGGAAGTCAGACCGATGATTTTTTACTGCAGACTTTTTCTCAAGTAGTAAACTTGGAACAGAGAAAAGCAGGAGAAATTCTGAATTTAGATCCCATCTCTGAATTTCCCCGGAGCTGATATACCCCTGAGGCTCTGGGCTTGGCAGAGCAGAGGGTGCTGATATTACCTGCATTCCCTAAGTGCAGGATCTCTCCTCTGCAGTTGCATTTCAGACATTCCAGAGATGAAAAAATTCTCGGTGTTTCTCTACACATGTACATGTGTTTATACATATATAGATATAAATATATATTTATATGTGTATATTCATCCCTACTATGAATCTAGAGCACAATGTCCCTCTAGCCCAAATTTAGATAAAGCGGTAAAACCTGGTTTTCATAGAATGGTTTGGGTTGGAAGAGACCTGAAAGATCATCTACTTCCAAATCCCCCTGCCATTGGTAGGGACACCTTCCACTAGACCAGGTTGTTCAGAACTCCATCCAACCTGGTCTTGAACACTTCCAGGGATGGGGAAGTGTTCAAGTGTTCATTTCATCCTGGCAGCATTCAGCAGTGGAGGCTTTGTGCCTTTAGGAGTTTTCTGCTACAGCTGGGCTCTTGCTTGTAGAGCACATGGAATGCAAGCTACAACCTAAAATACTCAGAGGAATCAAAAGCATAAAGGCTGTGGAGTTGCAAAGTGAAGGAAGGAAAACATTGGTTCAGTGGGTAAAAGAAAGAAGCATTTATTTCCTATTTCATTCTTATTCCGTCATGGATAATGTCAGTGAAGGCAAAATGCAAATGGCACCAGGAAGAAGAGAAACTTCCCCTAAATCAGGGTTTCTCACTCTTTAAGGGGAGAGCAGCTCCCTAAATGAAACCTGTCATGATTTTGGTATGAGAGCAAGAAAGTGCAAAGCATGGCAAGAGATGTCAGTGTCAGTGAGGCGTGGGGTGCTCTGAAGCTCGGGAGAGGATGTGCGCTCTCACACCAAAAGGTTGTCAGGAGACAGGGATGGGGCTCAGAGCAGCTGCAAACTGCTCAGGACTGGCAGGAGAACACTTTCCTGCCTGCTGTGCATCCTGTCTCCTGTGCACAGTTTGGAGTAATACAAAGTAGGCTCTGGGGGAGATAAATTACATTATTAGCTGGTTCTGACTACCTCGCTCTGCCTGGAGATTGCTCTCTTCCAAGGACAGGGATTGGGAAATTTCACCCCGAGGATGTTGGGACCACAGAGGGTCTGTGGATGGTGGGTGGCAAAACCCACCCAACCTCAATGTTGCAACATATAAATGTATACACACACACACAGAGGTATATATGTGACTTGGGCCTGTTAAAATGCAAAAAGTAAATGCTGTTACAGAGCCGTGTTTTCCTGTTGTCTTGTGTTCTCAGTATTATACAGAGAACAACAACAAAAACAGGGAAGGAAGCAGTGGTTTTTTTGCTCCAAGCAAAATAACTGCAGCTTTTGACATATATTAGCTGGGAAAAGGCAGAATGATATTAAAAATATAACAAGAACAGAAAAGCAAAAGCTCGTTTTTCAAGTTAATTAAACAACCATAGCAGCCCAACTTTTGGTAGACTCCTTTGAAATGCACAGTTATCACTCTTGCTTCAAAGCTGACTGTAAAGCACATCCTTTATCTCTGCACTCCCAGCCACCTGCTCTCTGTAGAGGAGTCCAGCTGCAGTCCAAGGAATTGCAATAAAATCCTGCAAGTGCAAGGCAGAGGAAAGAGGATGACTCCACGTCACATGTCCAAGGATCTCCTGGCACAGTATAAGGAGCCAGTCACGGGGTTCCCTGGGTGCTGGGTGCAGCTGCAGCAGCTGTTTGGGTGCTCTGAGGGCTCCAAAGATCTCCAGTGAATGTGGCCCTCAAGTAAAAGCTGCCCCACTGTGCTGGGATGGGTGCTGAGCCTGCTGGGGTGTTCACCAGGGAATAAAATGGCATTTCCACTGTCATTTACCAAAGCGATCCGTTCACCACGGTCTGCTTCATCTGAGGCTTTCCAGATGCTGCTGCTGTGCATTAATCACTGCCAGAAACCCCGAGGGTGGCTGGAGGAGCCGTGTGCTGCTGAGGCAGGCAAAGAGAAAGAGCCAGTGCAGGCAACTGGAAGGTTTTTGTAGCAGGGCCTGGCTGCAGCCATGCTGCAACTTTTAATGTGCCTGTGGTTTAAGGTCACAGAATTACAGAATGGTTTGATTTAGAAGGGATCTTGAAGATCATCTAGTTTCACCCCACGGGCAGGGACACCTTCCACTATCCCAGATTGCTCCGGCCTGGCCTTGGGCACTGCCAGGGATCCAAGGACAGCCACAGCTTCTCTGGGAACCTGTGCCAGGGCCTGCCCACCCTCACAGGAAAAAAATCTCTTCCTAATATCCCATCTAAACCTGCTGTTGGGTTTCTTTGCAGCAGTTTGCCTCAGAGAGCCGTGGGTGACACTGAGGCGGGGGTGTCGGTGGGTGCCCAGCATGTCTGCGTGCTGCGGAGCAGCGTTTGAGGCAGCAGATTTTGAGGTCCCAAAGGGAGCAGGAGGAGGCCAGGAGCTCCCTCCTCCTCGGTGAAAAACAAGAGACAGAGATTTCCTTCCCTTACTCCCGACTTGCAACAGCACTGGCAGCCAGGGCAGGGGGCTGGAAGCAGGGGAATCATTTGGGAGCTGGAGGAGGCCCAGGGCAAGGCTGGCAGGGCAGGGTGTGGATGTTTGGGCAGGCCTGAGGCTCAGAGCACCCCTGCAAAACCTGCCCTTTATCCAGGTGCCTGAAACTGCGGCTTGGCAAGACAAAATCTGCAGCATCCAACTCCGCCGAGCTCCATGGAAGGAGGCCAGAGGCTTTCTGGCTGAGTGGATGCACATTCCTGGCCCATAAAAATGTTTTGGGGGAATATGGGCTTGAAAGCGGTTTTTATGCATGCTGGCAACAGGTTTTTTAATAGGGTCACTACCCAGAATGGCTGTGATGGCATTTATATTGTAATGTATATTCTGAAGGTATCATTTGCTGGAATTGTCACATTTATGGGAAAATCAATAACATTTTGAAAATTCTTTAATGTTTTATGTCACATGTGCTGCTTAAGGAAAATAATGGGCTTCATCCTCATTTACCAAGAATGATACCTTTATATTGAAAACCAATGTTTTAAAAAATTCATTTCCACATCAGATTTGAAGCTGGATATTTAATATATAGATATTAGGGGTTTTGATTAATATCTTAGTTCCCCTGTTCACAGAGTAGTGTTATTAATAATGACAAGCAAAATGGAGCCATTTTTCATGCAGGTTTTTAATGGAAAATTTTATTTGAAAGTTTGTCTTGGAACAACAGGCATTTCATACAAGAAAAAAAAAATATTGGTTAGTTTGCAGCCAGTTATCTTACCAAAAATCTCTTGCTTAAAAAGGTTTTGCTGAGCTAAGGGCTATTTCCTTCATCATTTCTCCAAGGAGGCAAGGGCATCTCAGCAAATTCTGCTGAATAGAGTGTTGACAAGAGATGCAGATTGACATTACAGCCCAGAAAACGTCTACAAGCAGCTGTCACAGCATGTTCTTATTATCAAATCTCACATTTTATTGTCACCAAAACCGAGATGAAATCTTTATGGCCCTCCCTGACAACATTTCTGTATCAAATGGGAGGTTCCCATTCCCAGACCTAATGAGCCCTGAAACCTGACAATGGCCCCAGGCAGAACACGGCCCAAGCTGGATTTCAACAACATGGAATTGTGATAGAAATTTTGCTTTTTAGGTGGGAAGAGGGGCACGTTTCTGAGAAAGGTGTCTTTGCAAAGCTGGGGAGGGAGCTGGGAGCGCTGGGCTACGTGCTGCTCTGGTGGTCAGGCACGCAGCTGAGCACATGACTCTTTAATTGACTGCATAAATAACAATATAGGAGGATCTGAGGATGCAAAGAGCCCAGCTGGGATTTGTGTCTCCCACAGATCCCATCCCCACCAACCCCCCGCTCCCGAGACGCCTCTTTTAAAGATGGCAGAGTCCAAAACCCTCACTTGCCAAAAAAGTTTGAAACTGGCAGGAACCTCTCTCAAATCCCTTCTCCACAGCTGAATTCCCATCTCCACGGCTGAATTCCCATATCCTCCCGGCAAGTGCCTCATGTGCTGTGAATATTTTATTGGCTCATTCCCTGGAGCAACCTACACACGGCTCCCGCCCATCCCTGCTGGCTCCTGCGCCCTGAGGAAACGAGCCTGGAAACTCAGGAAAACCCATCCACGCCACAACAGCAGCGTCCGGTCCAGTTAAACAGAGGAAGGTGAACTTCCACGTAAGCAGAATGGGAAAATAACAGAAAATTGCAATGAAATAAAGAATTTTTTTTTTTTGGCTTAAAATACATTTTCAGGTGATACTGGTTTCTTGAAGTGTTTCTCTGTCAGATTTTCTCTTGCTGGACCATCCTGGCTTGCTGGATGCTGGACATGCTGCTTGAGCAGCTTCTTCACAGGGCTGATGCAAGCCCAAATCCCCCCAGCCCATCCTTTCCCTCCCTGGCTCAGCAGCAGAATTCAGTGAAATGAAGATTTTCAGCCACACCGAGGTGATTGCAGCCAGAAAGACCAGAGCAGAGATTTAATCAGGGCAATGTGCTTTTAATTTGCCTTTTTTTTTTTTCCCCTCTTTGCAACAGGCCCAGTGAACAGCCTGGGAAGAGGAATAATTAATACATGAGGCCTGAGAGCAGCCTGGGTAGCAACTGCAAAAATTTCATTGAAAGCCAGGTTTAATTGTGCCTGCCAGCTCCCTCCCAGCAAACTGCTGCCACACCAAGTGCTTCGGAGGAAAAAGGGACCATTTGCTGAACAGCTTTGATGTTCTGGGCTTGCTCAGGCTGCCCTGGAGGGCATTTCATAGAATCACAGAATGGTTTGGGTTGGAAGGAACCTTAAAGATCATCTCATCCCACCCCCTGCCAGGGGCAGGAACACCTTCCACTGTCCCAGATTGCTCCCAGCCCTGTCCAGCCTGGCCTTGGGCACTGCCAGGGGCAGCCACAGCTTCTCTGGGCACCCTGTGCCAGGGCCTCACACCCTCAAGGGAGGAATTTCTTGCTGATATCTGATATAAATGGGTGCGTTTCTCTCTGCTGGGGAGCCACAGAGCTTCTCAGCCTCAGTGTCTGAGATGAAAACTGGGATGAGATGCTGGGAAGTATCCATGTGGCCTGAACCCAGAGCTTTAAAGCACAAAGAAAATAATGACCCAAGGTCTTGCCACAGGCTTAGAGGAAAAAGGTGATGTTGCTCTCTTCAGTCTTTTTGAAAACTAAACAGGGTTGTTTTTCTGTAGAGCAGTGGGGGTTTTTTTGTGTTGTTGGTGGAAGTCTAGAAGGTTCTGAACTCCTTCAAAAAAAGATAAAGTTCCCCTGCTCCCTTTTTGCAAACCAAAGTTACTGGATGTGCTAAAATGAGATTCACCAGCATCAGTTCTCTGATCTGTATTTTATGAAGAATAAACTCACCTTCAAAACTCTCCTGGCTCTAGGCAAACCTGTAGGAAGCAAACAAGTGGGAAATTTGCACCTTCTGATAGTTATGCCATCACTGACATAACTATCAACTAACACTGATATTTTATTAAAATTATGACCTGCCGTAAGTACAGATTGCTCTCCACTGCACCAATAGTCTCTTTCCAGACCGTGCTGCCAGGGCCCTTAGGATGTGATCTCCCATTGCCCTGCATTTGCCCTGCAAATTCTCTAAGTGTCTGGAGCATTTAAATCATAAAAGAGAAGAAGGAGGCCAGGAGCTCGTTGTGCTGCACAGAGAATATTGTTTTTCTTTGCACCATTTTCTTCAGATGCCAGGAAAGGCAGTTTTGCTCTCCCTTCAATCCTTGTGTTTCATAAACTCTCTGCAGTTCTGCTGGAATAGAAATCAGCTCCCAGAAGACATTTTAGGAGTAAATGGTCCCAAATTTCCTGGCAGGAGCCTGTTACCAGGATCAGAGCAGCTTTTAAGGGCACAGTGCAGGGTTGCAGCTTTAACCCAGGATGAAGCAGTGGTTGTGGGGAGCGAGTGCAGCAGCAGCTCCAGGGGGTGTGAATGCTGGCAGGAGGCACAGCAGGAGCTGCATTTCCCTCTGATCCCACAGGAAAAGCAGAAGCTCCCCTCCAGGTCTTTAATTAACACCTGAATAATGAGAAATCCCAGTGTGGAAACATTGCAGTAGCACAGGGCAGAGTCAACACCCATCTCCCAGTGGTCCTGCCTGTGCTGGATCCTCCCAGCTGCACAAACCCCACGGGTGCCTGCTCCTGAAACATCACAAGAATTGGCACATGGGAATTCCCAGTCAGGGCATCCCCACCTGCCCTGCTTGGCTCAGGCTCCAAAACTCACACTGGGAGGGGAAGACCAGGACAGAGAGCACCAACTGTGCTGGCAACCTGGAGGCAGATGCATCATCCAGGGAGGAGATTGCATTCAGTGGTTAGTCTGGGGACACGGTTCCAAATTGCTCTGAGCTGCCTGAGCTCGGAAACTGACTGTGACAAATGTTCCTGGGTGGCATCAGTTTTTCCCAACGTCCTCGAGCCACTTTGTGAAGCGTGCCCTGCTCTGATGGGCATCAAAACCCAGAGCAAGGCTGGCTGTTTGAGGATTCTTGTCTGGAGAACCAGGAAATTATAACAGCAAAGGAAATCACAGCAGAGACAAAAAATACAGTTTTTGAGCAAGATGTTGTTACCTGCAAAACCCAGGTGGGCCCTTCCCTCCCCCACCGCTCCCACTGCAGTGTGCTGCAGCAGTAATACAATTCTGTGTTCAAACAGGCCTTTTTAAAGGAGGAAATAGCTCATTTTCCACCTCCAGGAGAAAATGGAGGTCAGTTGTCCAGGGCCACACGGTGAGGCTTGGCAGGGACAGCAGAGATGAGGGACATGTGCTGCCAGGTCCCCAGCCAGACTCTCGTCTCTCCCAGCCAAATTGCTGGTGACTCACTAAGGTTTTTCCATTTCCTTCTGAACCTCTAGCACTTGTGAGCTGTGGGGCTAAGGGCAGTGTGATCCCCAGACCCAGAGTCTGAGCAGGTTTTTCAGTTCCTAAATTCTCGGGTAGATCAGGAAGTCATTTTTGTTGTCACATTTAGGTTCATTAGTAGCCTGCCAGATAAATTATCTCTGATCTCACTGATGACACTTGGTTGGGCTCCAGCTCCAAGCAAACCACAACTCTGCTGGTGGCTGACTCTGTTATTCCCAGCCAGTTGTCAGCAGGAGAAGAAAAATCATTACAAATTTTGTCACTTTCATTTGGTCCGGATTGGACAAACCATGATGGAAACTTTAATACCTCATGAAAACAGAGCCATTGACTGTAAGTTGCCTTTGCTGGCTTTTCCTCTCTGTGCCCTTTAGAGCCTTCTCTGAGTTGTTTCTGAGCAGCAAGGGCTGGAGTTGGAAGGGCTGTCTGCTGGCAAACATGATCAGCCTTCACCTGGCTGTGGGGGTTCCGGGAGGAGACTGGATTTAAACTAAAAGGAAAGAGATTTAGGTTAGATATGGGGAAGGAAGTGTTCCCTGTGAGGGTGGGGAGGCCCTGGGACAGCTGTGGCAGGAGCTGTGGCTGCCCCTGGATCCCTGGCAGTGCCCAAGACCAGGCTGGATGAGCTTGGAGCAATCTGGGACAGTGGAAGTGTCCCTGCCCATGGCAGGGGGTGGGATGAGATGAATTTTAGAGCCCCTGCCAACCCAAAGCATTCCATAATTCTATGATTTAACCATCAATGTGTGACTGCAGGGAGACAAAGTGAGAGTCAGAAAAATGATCAGCCCCAAAGTCTTCTGCCTTTTAATTTATTTGTGAGCAATGAGTTCCTCGTCGTTACAACCCGCTCCCATTTTAAAGAGCATTTTGGCAGGTTTCCACCCCCTAATACCATATAGATAATTCTCTCACAATGTACCATAGATAATGCAATTAGCCTAGAGTTTCCATAGACATGTTTTATATTATCTACTTAAAATAATCCTGTTTCCTTGCTGTAATCTAATCTAGCTGTGACTTGGTGTGCCCTAAACAAGATGTATGGTTGAAGGCAAGGTAGAAATACTGAACAAGGGGTGTTAGGCTAAATAGGCCTTGTTTTTCAATTGAGACACTGTGGATTCAGAGAAGATTCAATGCTACATCTGCCTCGGGTGGTACATTTGTGTGACAGTGAGTATTTTAAAGGCATTGCTGATCACAGAATCATAGCCATATTGAGGCTGGAAAAGCCCTCTGTGATCATTGAGTCCAACCATTAAGCTGACGCTGCCACCTAAACCATGTTCCTAAAGCAGCACATCCACACGTTGCTTGAACACTTCCAGGAACAGTGTTTCAACCACCTCCCTGAGCATCCTGCTTCAATGCCTGACCAGCCTCTCAGCTGAAGAATTTTTCTTCTCCAAACTCAGAAAGATCAAAGCACACTGCTGGAAGAGTGAGACTGAGCCCTTCAGTCAGTACAGCAGCTCCTGGCTTTGGGAAGAGGGATCTGTGGATCTGAAGGGTTATGCCTGCTTGAGAGGCATGCAGGGCCTGCCAAAATCTGTGAGAAAAGGTGGTTCATGGCCTCAGCCATCACTTCTGCCTTCCCCTGGTGAAGCAGGGTCCCGTTGGAGGAGCTGACTGGAGAACACCACTCTTCCTGATACAGTTTCATGTTAGACTCAGTTTATTTTGTCAGGACTTTATCCCATACACTGAAAAAATTGTTTACACTGTTACTGTAGAACACTCTGTCTAATCAGTTTCAGTTTCTCAACTTGTGTCTAAACTTTTATTCTATTGGTGTAATTACAAACAAAGAGGATAGAGTTTCAGGCTATTTCCACCTTCATGGCTCTGTCCTTTTAAGGTGATTTCAGGGACACAGGCCTCTGCAGGCCTCTGTTAGGCTAAATAGGCCAAGCCTGAGTTGTTCAAACTCCTGGTCAATAAAATGTCTCTCTACACCCAGCATCCAGCTGATCCTGCTGGTGTCCAGAGTGTGCAGAGGGGTGAGCACTCTGAGGAGAATCCTTCAGCAGCTCCTTGGCACTGCCACAACGCAGCTTTCCCCTCAGCTCAGCCGGCACCACGGCAAACACGGCTCCAGCACCCCCAAAGCACAGAAAGGGCCAAATGCAAAGCAAAACATGAACAGTTGTTAGTACTGGAATAAGATTTGAGGATATGGCTAGCAGGTTAAATAAGGATTGATGGGGCTCAGCTGCCAAGCTGGATGTGTTTGCTGTGGGAAACACACATCCCCCACATTTCATGGGCTGGAAATCTGAGTGATCATGTGAAATGTCCTGTGCCACATCCAGGAGTTCACAAGTGATGTGAAAAATTCCCCCATCTGCACCACAAAGTAGGTTTGAGGGGTTTTGTTCCTATACCATCCTCTAAAGATCTGTGTGCTGCAAAACTAATTTATATTTGGCTGAAAACCTGGATGGGCCTATCAAAACTTCCCAGTCCAACATCTGCCCTCTGCAACCACAGGCATCCATCCCTTCTTTTCCCCCTGTCTTCAAAGCATCTTCTCATGGACGGGCAGGAAGTTTGGAAATTCTGGTAGTTTATATGGAAAGAAAGAAAATCCCTTGTTTACATGTCAGACCAGATTCTGCCTTGCATTTTCATGCACCCTGGTGGGGTCTCAAAATGCCCTCAGGTGAGGTCAGGGCCACAACTCCTGTCCCCAAGGCAGGGACTCCTTCTGGTGCCCAGGGCAGTGAGCTCTGCCAGTCAAAATCCTGGGAATGGGCACTCATTCCTCCTGGCCTGAGCCACACAACCCACAAATGAGCTTTCCTTGTAGACATGTATATTTTATAGGCAAACATTCAGCCTGCAAACTCCAAACATCCTTTAGAGCTGTTGTTACGGCTGAAAAATCAGATGGATGTAGGAGGGCTCGCAGGTATAACACAAATAGTGGTTTTGCCACAGTTTAAAGTCATATTAGTCAATATAAATGGAGGGCCTGGTTGTGCTCGTAGCACCAGAGATGCATCATCCATTCAAGCTTCTGAGAGCCCTGTTCAGCAATCACTGGAGCACATGCTCAGCTGCAGGAACATGAATCCCATCCCCACACCCTGTGGGATTCCTGGCTGTGCTTAGAGATAAAAACACTTCCAAGGTGGCTTAAACACTCCATGAGCAGGGATGGACTGGCTCTTTAAACAGGTTTAAGTTTCGAGATGTTGGTGTTTGTTCGTCTGTCTGAACAGGCTGATACCTGCCTTGGACCATGATTTCCACTTGAATCCATTCCCTGATTTGGTTTCCCTAGTGTCCCAGTCCAAATACACAATTTGTTCAACTCCCCTCGATTAGAAAGCTGGTTTTCCCTGTTTATCTATCTGGGGGAGATAAAAGAATGTATACCATAAAAATAATTCCAGATTTAAACTCCTGCATTTATAATATTTCCCATCTCCCTCCTTTTTTGTTCCTTTAAAATTCATCACCACTGAACTGCAGTGTGTCTAACCCGTGTGTGGATGAGGATGCAGGAAATCCAAAACACCTTATTAATACACAGTAATTTCTAAAGCATTAAAAGCATACACGTATTATGGCAGATGCTATAAAGCAGCAGAAAAATCCAGAAACATGTAAAGGAAGAGAAAACCGTACTCCGGAAAGCTTTTTACAAGGTGAAGAAGGATGCTGTAAAATCCAGTGGGCAGGAGCAGCTGGAGACTGAGTGAACGGGCGCACGGAAATGCTGTGCAGAAACGCTGAGCGCGTCCCTCGCACGGCTCAGTCACCGCTTAATCGCTGGGGAAGGGGTCGCTTTGTTCTGCGGCGGGGAGAGGGTCCCAGCCGGCACCGATGTCCCGAGGCAGGCGCTAATGGCAGGATTTATCACTGCCATCACACTTCATTACCGCGGTTTAGTGCTTAATGGAGCGAGCAGAGGCTCCTCCGCGCTGCCTCGGCCCCGGGCTGCTGCTCCCTGCTCGGGATGGGCGGCTCCAAGGGTTCCTTTCATGAGCCCGGCGCTGTGACCGCGCTGCTTGGCCTCAGCCATCGGGAAATCAGAGCTGGGAGGGATGTGCAGAGCCCCGGAGCGGTGACAGAACCCCAGGCGGGACATGAGGGACCCAGGTGGGATGTGCAGAACCCCAGAGCGGTGACAGCCCTGAATGGGATCGCACGGGGTTTGGGAGGGATGGTAGAACCGCAGATGGGATGCCCAGAGCCCCAGAGCGGTGACAGAACCCCCGGTAGGATGTGCAGAGCCCCAGAGCGGTGACAGAACCCCCGGTGGGACATGAAGAACTCTGAAGCAAAGGCAACTCCCACTGAGATGTAGAGAGCCCACCAGAAATGACAGAATCCCAGCCCCAGATGGGATGCCCAGAGTGATGGCAGAGCCCAGGCGGGATGTACAGGACCCAGATGAGACATAAAAAACCCAGGTAGGACATGCCAAACCCAAGTGGGATGTGCAGAGCCCAGGTGGGACACGCAGAGCCCCATTGTGATGTCTCATGGCACAAAGGAGGCAAAATCTGGCCCAAAAAAAGGGAGCAGGAGCCAGACACGGCACCCACAGCCCCAAGGGACCAGCACAGAGCTCGTCCCTCAGGTCTCTCTCTGCCCCAGCACCAGGGACTGGAGGATTTATGGCTTTTGCAAGTTCTCTCTGATCAGGGCAGGTTTATAAGAGTGTGTATAAACATGAATACTCGGTGATGAGCAGATAATGAAAGTGTCTCTGTGAGGAAGGAGAAGAATGTACAAATGGTTGAGCAAGCAATGAGCAGTTTGAAAAAGCAGAGGCAGCAGCCAAGAACCCCGCTGCAGGATGGTGTTTGGGATGCTGGTTGTCACACACAGCAACCCAGCCAGGTAATTTGCTGCCTTTAGAACTGAAACAACTTCATTTTTCTTGCTTGAAGTGTTACCTTGGTGCCAGCTGTTCTTGTACTGCCTCTGTTGTGCCCTGCCTCCCGTCAGCCACGCTGCTCTGCTGTGGGGAAATGTCAGTTTGAGAAATCCCACAATCTGTTACTGCCCCAGTTCATCCAAATTCTTCCAGCTCCTTCAGTTACAGGATCAGAAAGGGCATAGAGAGCCTCAAATTTGGTATCCAAGTCACATAGCACATGTTAAAGAGCTTGGAGAGTTAAGCCATCCTCAGCTACCCTGCTTTAATTTTTTAAATGCCAGAGCTCCCCAGAAAGCATCTTTCAGAGGAGGATACCTACTTAAATCCTAAACACTCTGATAAAAATGCTATTTAAGACATTAGGATATATGAAAAAGAGGCACTTGAAAGTGAATAAAACATTCAGCAAAGTGATTGTGCACACACATAAAACACTCACCCCATGCACACGCCGTTGGTTTTGCATTCTAAGCTTCAAATGATGGCCCATGAATTAATGCTGAATATAATGTGAAGGTTATGGAATGAAATAAAGCACAGTAGCAAAAAAACCCCCAAAGTCTATAAATAAACCCTGCCTGCTGTCCTGAGCTGTCCCCCAAACACACGCTCTTGTTCCATCCATGAATTGTAGTGCCTGGTATACCGTCCATCAGGGATTTAATTTCATTATTTCATCAAGGGAAGATCATAAAACCTGATTTTACAGCTACTGTAGAGAGGGTGAAAAGTGCCCAGAGAGGAGATGGAGTACACTGTTATTCCTGATTGACTCGAGCCAGTTAGATTGATTCCATCATGAGAGGAATTTTTATTAACGTCTTCTCAGCCACTAAATAACCAGAATGATTTAGAGCCCGTGCCTGTGGCACAGGAAGTCACTCCTACCCTCACCAGCATCCCCTGGGCCTGCTGAGCCTGAGGAGTCCAAATCCCTCTGCAAGAGTGAGATTTCCATTTGTAGCACCTTTAGCATAAAATGTTGCTGTATTTCCTGCCCCATCTTTACACTCAGCCTCTTTTAGAGACCACCTTGTGTAGAAAATTAACTTCTATCCCATCTGCACCTTCCAAATTAGTGGCAAAGGCTGGGTGAGCCGCCCGGGTGGCCCCAGACCTCATTTCAAAGGCGTCTTCATAAACCTACTGAAATAAACGGTGAAGAAAAGCCAGCCCAAACCAGCTCTAAATCCAGCTGCTGTCAAACTGCTTGGGAAAGGTAACTTGGGAACCTTTATTTTAAAATAAAAACAGACATCTGATTTTTCTCTTCTTCATTTAAAGCTGATGGCCATCCCTTGTGCCTTCCTGCAGGAGCCCGGCTCAGATCCCAGATTGTCTGTCCCTGCTGCGAGGGGCAGCCCTGCTGCTCTAACCCAGAACTCTCCAACAGGTTAAAGCTGAACTTCTTTTCCTTTCACCTTTGAAAGCATGAAGTCTAATATTAAGCTGAGGTCTAATTTTTAGGCTTCTTGCTCCCTGCTTCCCGGGTGCAAGCTGGGCTGGACCACAGCAGGGGTCAGTGGGGCAGAGCTCAGCTTCCTCTCTTCTTTCAGGCTCCATAACCTCTCCATCTTTCCAGGCTGGGTTTTATTCCATGCCAACTGGCACAAGACAGCCTGGCTCCTGCAGGGGAGCAGTGAGGGAATATCTTCCTCAGGCACACGGGATTTCGCCCTGCCCAGTATCTGTCAGTGCCTCAGCATTGTTCTCTGCTCCACAGGAAGGGCAGGTTCATCTACCTGCAAATCCTGTGCTCCTGTTCCTCAACTGAACAATGAGTTTTTCTTCTGGCATGGCAGGAGAGGGTTACAAAGACCACTGCCTGGTTTGATTTCCTTAAGGGCCTCTTTAGGGTGACACTGAGAAGGCAGCAGGGCTGCCCCAAGTCCTTCGGCTCCAAGCCAAGCCCAGGCACTGCCAGTCCCAGGGATTTCTGTGATGGTTTGCTTGACTCACAGACAGAAACTTTGCCAGAAATCCTATCGAAAAACCCTGCTTTTTGTTGGGAATTGGAGGCCCAGGGCACTGTTATGAACCCAGTTTTAATTTAGAACCTCCTGATAAGCTGGTGCCACTTAAGTGCCTAAGTTGGACCCGTGCTCTGACAAGGCTCCGTTGCTGTCTGCGCCTGCAGTTTATGTTTCCAAATATTTCTATATTTTCATCAATCACTGCGAGACTTCTTGTTTCTCCTACCATGCCACGTGCTGGAAGCATCCCTTCAAAGGGCTGCCAGGGCAAATTCAGAACCTTATCTTGTAATGAAAAAGCTACAAAACGGCCTCAGGTTTGCATACATTAAAAATGAGGATAAAGTTCCTGTTGCATTTGAACGTGGAAAGTTGATCCCTGAGCCCCACACCGTGCCCACAGCTTGTACTGAACTTCTCCTTTATTTATGGAAACATGGAATGGTTTAGGTTGGAAGGGACCTGCAAGATTATCCTATTTCATCCCTTTGCCATGTGCAGGGACACCTCCCACCATCCCAGGATGCTCCCAGCCCTGTCCAGCCTGGCCTTGGGCACTGCCAGGGATCCAGGGGCAGCCACAGCTGCTCTGGGAACGTGTGCCAGAGCCTCACCTCCCTCACAGGGAAGGATTTCTTCTTAAAATCTGATCTAAATCTCCCTTTTTCATTGCCCCTTTTCCTGTCCCTCCATCTCTTGTCCCAGTCCCTCTCCAGCTCTCCTGGAGCCCCTTCAGGCCCTGGAGGGGCTCTGAGCTCTCCCTGGAGCCTTCTCCTCTCCAGGTGAGCACTCTCAGCTCTCCCAGCCTGGCTCCAGAGCAGAGGGGCTCCAGCCCTCAGAGCAGCTCTGTGGAGGTGCAGATTCTGGGGTGTGACACTCAAATGAACCCTGAGCTCTAAACATACATCAGGACCCCCACAGCAAATTTTCTTATCTGGCTTTGGTGATTGACAGCTAAAACTGCCTCGGCTCTGTGGAGACCAAAGCTGAAACTAAGCTGCCAAATCATTAAACCAGATCAGGCTTTGATTCAGGTTTCCAGCCCAGCCAGCCCTGTGCATCCCAGCTCTGCTGTGGATTCACTCTCCTGGTGTGGGAGATGTATATTTTTCAGGAATGAACAGTACTTTGGTATTAACATCTGGCACAGCCCTTCCCTCTCAGGGATGCGCTTCCCTTGGCAGCAGCACTGCACAAAGAAGAGAGATCTCTGAGGAGAGCTGTCAAAACCAAGAGGTCAAAAGGGAAGCACAAGAGTTCAGGTACCCAAAAGCAGCCCAGGGCACATCTTGCATTGCATGACAGCTGGTAAGATTAAATTAGAGAAGAACAGCAAAAGCTTTTTCTTTTTTTTTCTTTCTTTTTTTAATTTGTTGTTGTTGTTGTTGTTGTCTCCCCAGTACTATTTTAATCTGTTTGGCAGGAGAAATGTCTGCAAGGCATCTCTCACCAGTTTATTTCTTTTACTGGTAAACCTGTATGAAATGACAGATGTTCCTACAGAAACTTGAATCCTGTGGCCACTTGACAAATTGTAGGAAACGAGGCCAGGGGCTTCTAGCAAGTGCTGTGCTCATTACCTTGCCTGTGCTGAGACAGCAGGAAATGCCCACCTGGCTTTGTGAGAGAATTTCTGAGAACAGATGTGTTGATGTCTGCAAAGCACTTGTAGACTCAGTATGGAGCAGCAGTGCCAGCCTGGTGTTTGGAGCTGGGCCCTGTTCCCTGTGAGGGCAGCAGCAAAGCTGGGTCCCAAAGGTGCTTTTCAAGATTTCCAAGTGCCTGACCTTCCTATTTCAGCAGTATTTAACATTGCACTCACATACACACACATATATACAAAACCCAATAAATAAGATTTAATCATTTTTTCCTGGTACTCATACAGCTGCACTATTCTGGGAATCGCTTTATTGCAGCATTTCGGGGCAAATTAGTCTTGCCAATAATTGCTGAGTGACAAGTGTGTTGTGTTTTCTCCTCCTGGATGTTTCCATCTCTCCCTCCCCTCTACTTAAGCACAGACCAGCAGTTTTCCCTTGCTGTTCCTGTGCACTGAGGAGCAGAGCTGTGACTCTTGTCTGACACTGTCGAGGGAGATGGACACCCAGGCTCTCTTCCCAAACAGGTTTCTGCCGGATTAAAGGATTCCACAGCCTGGGATTTGGCTGCTCTGAGGTGAGCCTGGTACAACTCTGCCAGGACTGTGGATGGTTAGCCCAGAAATGGGGTGTTGATGTCATCAGATCCTCTCCCAGTCCACAGAGTTCAGCCAGCCACTTTCCCCCCTGTATGAATTCTGAGGCACCCATCCATCCCTGGAGCTGCTGCCCTCTTTCCTGTCACTCTGCTCCTCCCACACCACATGGAGGTCAGCGCTGGGCTGTGCAGTTTGCATCCTCTGCAGCCTCTGACACGCTCAGGGTGCTGTGATGCCTCAGGGCTGGGTGTCCGGCCATGCCTGGGGTGGGAGAAGCACAAAGTTCACGCAATTACAGAATGCCCTGATCTGGAGGGATCCACAAGGATCATCAAAACACAACTCCAAAGTTCAGTGCTTCCTCCAAAATCTGAGCTATGAAAATTGAGTAAGGGAAAAACCCTTTGGCCTGTAACCAGGAGTGTGTTTGATACCTGTGGGATTAACAAATGGATGGTTTTCTGCTCCTGAAGCAGTGCCTGCACCCACTGCCCTGCCTGGGGCAGCTGGGTCAGGGTGCAGAGCCTCTCTCCCCCCTTTTTATTCCCTCACTAATGAAGTCAGAGCAAGCTTTTCCCTTCATTCCCCTCCTCCTCCCCGTCAGGCAGGGCTACAGAGATCCAGCCTTTACCTCTAGGCACAGGCAAGTGGTTTATACCAGAAAGCTCAATATTCCCTGGAGCCTCATCTCTCCAAATCAAATTTTGCTCCTCACCGAGGTCTCACCCCACTCCCTGTGTGCTGTCCTGCATTGCAGGCAATCCCATCAGTGCTCTCACTCAGACCTGCAGCTGGAATTAAATGCTGCTTTGTACAGAAAACACTTTTCCCAGAGCTGGCCACGGCAGCCACGACAGAAGCAGTGGCTGTGGAAGCTCTCCCTGATGGACCATGGCCACTCTCCCTCAGCCTTCAGCCCGCACTGGGGCCGGGCAGTGCTGGATGGGGACCAAACCCCCTGCTGGAGCTGCTGGAAAATGCCTTTTTCAATATCAGGGCTCAATCTGTTGCAGAGAAAAGCTCCTTGATCCATTTTCCTGGCATTTGCAACAGAAATGCAGCACAAACCTATTCCTGTGGGAATTTTCTACTTGAGATATCAGGCTGTTTAAGATGAGCTGGAGATCAGCATGGCAGAGGCAGCTCAGCTCTTCTTCAGGTCATAAAAATATTGTCAGGAACAATTCTGGGTCAGGAAAAGGTGTGGTGGAGCAGGCAAGAGCCTCCAGCCTGTCCTGCTTGGAGGGGACATGTATCACGGGGTGCCCAGTGGGGGTATTACAAACCACCCCAAAAAAACAACGTTAAATGTTGTGCAGTCCACAATATTTTGGCTGCCGGTGTCACAGGAGTGGCTGGCACACCTCAGCCCTCAGCCATCCCTCCCACCAGCCCCTGCCTGCCATGAGAACAGCACCGATTTGATCCCGTTGCTCTGTAGTCTCTTGACCGACATTATTCCCAAATTACAGGTCTGGGAAAGATTTTGACATCCCCAGCAGGAGTGGGGGAGAACGAGGAGGAGATTGTGAGCCCAGCCCCACAGAGCTGTGAACAGCTCCTGAGGAAACTGCTAACGATGAGGTTAAACCTGGGTGAGTGACTCTCAGCACTGAATTCCCGGTCTGGGAAAGCTCCTTTTTGGGCTTCACGGACTGTTTTCTCTGAAAACAAGTTTTAGAGTGACTAAAAGCCCAAGTATTACCAGCAGATGTATGAAACTACCATGTCTGCTTATCAAACACGGGAAACCGTGATCCTTTAGGAGAAATCCACCCTCCCCAGTGGCACTCCCTGCCAGCCAGCATCCCCACGTGCCTGTGAGTTTACTGAGGTGCAGGCACCTCTGAAAAACAGCGATGTCACCTCTGAGTCCCAGCAGGGACAGCCCAGTAAGGCACTGGAAGCTGTCTGGGGTCTTCCCCAAGAGATGCAACCTCCAGGGAAGGTGACGCTGTGCAGGGAGCAGTGGCAAAACAAAATCCACCCCCCATCATTTATTGTGAAGGTGGGTTTCATCTCCCCTAAGGTGCCACTGGCTCCTCCGGGTGTCCCTCTGCCCCAGGGTGACACAGTCCCTTCCCACCTTCCTCTCACACCTGAAATCCTTCCTCTCACCCAGCCAGGTTTACATACCCAGGTTCTCTCTCAGTTCCTGAATAATTAATACAGCTGGAAAATACAAGTTGTAGGTGTTTGATTTCCTTCCCGAGGGAATGTTGTTGTTCCATGTCGTGGCTTTTCCCACCAAGCTCTTTGTAAGTTCCCCCCTGCACATTCCTGAGGGACTGCTGAGGTGCTCAGGTGCTTCATTAGGGGCTTAATTACCTTGAATTGATATCTGGCCTCCTTTTCCATTTTTAACAGTAGCCCACAATTAAGGCATGACTTAAGGAAAACACACACCAAAAAAAAAAAAAAATCATTTCCTGCTTGAAGTTGGAGGGGGATTGACTGAAACAAGCTGCTGAAGTGGGCTCAAAATTAGGGATAACTCATCTGTTTGTCACCTGCTGACACATGGAGCACAGCACACATCCATCAGCCCCACTCCAGCTCCAGCACTGGGATCAAGGAGGTGCCGTGCACCTCGCAGGTCTGGAGGACAAGCATCACCGCTCCACAGGGAGGGGAACCCTTCCCAAACACTCCGAACAGCCAAATAACTTCTAAAAAGACTTTAATGCTTCCTGGAGCGGAGCTGGAGCTGTATTTCTGTGTCATCTTCGCTGGTAATTGTCACTTGTTTGGGCCTGTGGCGGCTTGGCAGCAAGGATGGGAAGGCAATAATGGAGCAGGTTATTAATTATGCTGCTTTATAAACTCTCCATCTTATCTACAAGCAGATCTTCACTCTGACAAGGAGCCTGTGCACGCAGGCACAGCCAGCTACAAGGTGTTATTAATTGTAGCACACGGCTGTTTACAGAGATACAACCCCGCTTGCACCTCCAATCGGATTTAAGAGACCTCTCCCAGAAACGTGTGTGAAAAATGGACCTAAAATGAAATTCTTCACCACGATGCTATTTTTAAGCCAGAATTGCATTTTCGCTCTACAGGCACATCAGCCCCGCAGCAGGGGCGTTAGATTAAACTGCAAAATTTAAATAAATGACACTTTAAAAATGCCCTGGAGTCAGGCAGCTCCCGGAGATGAGATGTCTGCAGGGAGAGAGCAGCAGCGTGGTTGAGGTGTGAGATCTCTCCTGCCTGGGGGAGCTGCTGTGCCTGGCCCAGCCCAGCTCCCAGAGCCCCACCCGAGCTGGGGCAAAGCCTCTCCTTCCCCCAGCACTGCTCAGAGAATCCTTGCACTCACAGAGCAGCCGGAAAAATTGGGAATTTGCTGTTAAGGTGACCATGGCTCAGTCCCTCTGGTCAGAAATGACCCAGCACAAGAGCTGCACAGCTCCCTCTGGCCCATCCCGTCTGGGAGCCCATCCCGTCATTTTCCCAACAGAAATCCACAGGCTCCTACTTCTGCTCTCTTCCATCAGCTGGGTTTTGCACAGGCTCAGAAATTTGGCTGAAATACGGGAAGGTCCTCAAGACCCAGGGAATATAATATTGATAAACTTTTTTGTTCTTATTAACATTTTCCTAAGAAATGTTTCATCCTCTCTGGTAGGTAAAGTGTCCCTGTTTCCCCAAAATACCCTGGCTGCTCTCAGCCCCATCCTCCCCCCTTGAGCTGTTGTGACAACACAGACACCCATTTTTACAGAACAACTCACCCTTACTGATGTTGAATGTTGTTAAAATAATCTTATTAGAAAGCTGCTTGATTTATGGATACTTTTTACTGCTGGGCTGCTTTTTTTCTTTTTTCTTTTTTTTTTTTTTTTCTTTAAAGAAAAGCAATCCTTTTATATTTTCCCCTTTGAAAAATTCCTCCAGTAAATTTCCTCCTCTGAACTGCTGTGACAGAAATGACTTCCCTGGCCTTTCTGCTTTTTAAGCAATGGGAAAATTGGAGGCAATAAATGACAAATCTCCGAGCCTCATTGACAGAAATGGGATGGTTCCGAAAAACAAATATTATTTATAGTTATCACCATTTGCCTAGTTTGTTCCTGGTTTTCAGCCATGCCTCCTGAGCTGTGCTACATCTCTGGGATGGCATTTCTGGGGTTTTTTTTCTCATTTTTTTGGCGGTGACACAGGATGACATCCCGTGTCCCTGTGATGCTGTGGCAGCTCCAATCCCTGGAGTGCACCGGGGGCTGCTCAGGAATTCCCTGCGTGCTGCTGGGGAACAGGCAAGTGGTGAACTGGGATCCCCAGCTGCTCCAGAGGCTGGAGGATGACTCAGTGCCCGCACCAGGCTGGGAGAGCTCAATTGCTTTTGTCCTTGGTGTTATCAGCCCGGCTGCTGCACATAACAAGCAGTTCCTCAATCGTTTCATGCAAAAGTTCACAGTAGGACAGTTTTATTTTTGGAGATGGCAGTGAGTGAAAGTTTGGCAGAAGGAGGCAGGATTTGGATGGAGGAAATCAGACAGGGCTCCACCCCACGTCTCTCCAGCTGGGGGAATTTTGGATTTGAGCACTGACGCCTGTTTTCTGTGCACAGCAGAGCTTTGGGACTGAAGCCCCAAAGAAGACATCGATAAAAACAACACTTAGGAGGCTTTTGGGAGAGCCGTGTTTTTTCTAAAACCCCCTGTACCACCTCCCTGGGTGTCACTGGGGAGGGACATCCAGTCACCCTCCCTGGAGGGACATCAAGGACCCCACCCTGTCCCTCCCAAATGTGAGGTCACCCCAAATCCCACCAACAAAACACCCCTGCAGGAAGATGATTGCAGAACCTCAATCCAACCAGGAGCTCTGCTGTCATCTCTACATCCATCAGATGCACCTTGTAGGAGGGGAGAAGGCCTGAGATTAGATTGCACTGCAATCTTCAAGAGAAACTGCTTTTTGATGACAAAAGTGATGAATTGCTGTCCGTTCTGGGAAGATCATATCGTGTGTGGCAGTCAGAGCTGCTCAGTGCTCTGAGGCTGAGGGTGATGAATCAGTAGAGTGGGGCCTGGAACTCATCCAAGGGAGGAAAAAAATCTCTATTTTATATATATAGCTATATACACATACCTCCACACATGGATACCTTGGGTCTGAAACTCATTTTCTGCTGTCCAGAGAGCAGCTGTTTTCCATTAAATAACCTAAGATTTCACCTACTCCTGCTCACACCTTCGTTTGCACCCAGGACAAAATGTTATGAGGATGAGGAGGGACGTTAATGATGCCCCACAGAATGAGGTTTCATTAATAAACTGTTTATCTCAGTGACACCTTTTTCCCAGACTGTGACAGGTCTAGTTTGGACAGGGCTTGGAGCAACCTGGTCTGGTGCAAAATGCCTGTGGCAGGGGCTTGGAACAACATGGGCTTCAAGGCCCCTTACGATTCTGTGATTCTATCATTCCATGATTGAATGATTTTACAAAAGCAGGTATAAAACACACAACCCCTTCCGCAGGCAGCACTGTGGTCGAGACACTAATGGCAAAGAAATTGCCAATCTATTAAAAGACATCTGCTTTTAAAGATAAACCCAGCTCACATCGCTATTTCCAAGGTGACTCTTTTATTCCCAAGCCGCCAGCTGAAAACTGCTTGGAGGGAGGCTGGGGGGAATCAGGGGAGATCATTCCTCCTCTGCCCCATCCCTGTGTAGCTGCTCCCCTGGCCTGGGAGGAAAAGCTGCTGCTCTTTAGTTATTATTTAGCATCTGCTGAAGCCTGGGCAGGTTTTAGTGCTCCTCATTTATGGTGGCAACTGCAGGAGTGGCTCTGGCCGTGTTGCCTGTTTGTTGTCTGGGCAGGCTGCCATGTGGGAAGGGGTCAGGATACGCAAAATCTCCTACAGCATCACCACAACAGGTTGTAAAATACTTACAGCACCTGCAAGCCATGCAAGGTGGAACCTGACATGACATCAGCTTTTCTCTTCCCTAAACAGAGGAAAAAACCGCATTTAAAACACTCAGAGCCTGCTAAGGTCTGCTGACAGGGCCAAATGTCAGGTTTCTAAACATCTTTACAGTGGCCTAAAGTGTTGCCTGGCGGTTTTGGTGTTTTTTAAACCTGTCTCTGGTCCCTTGGACAGAAGTGGTCAGAACATCTCCTGCAGGCACGGCAGCCCATGGCAGTGGGGTGGGGGCACATTGTAACCCAACTCATGGAGGAACTTCCTTCTCTGAACAGGATCACAGAATGGTTTGTGCTTGGAGGGACCTTAAAGATCATCCTGTTCCATCCCTGACACCTTCCACTGTCCCAGGCTGCTCCCAGCCCTGTCCAACCTGGCCTTGGACGCTGCCAGGGATCCAGAGGCAGCCATTCCCTCCAGTACACCAGGAAATTCACTGTCTTTGGAACGCAGTAAATCTGGATACAGGCTGTCTTTCTAAGACAGAGGTTTGGCTGGATAATTTATAAAGGACAGTAATAAAACAGACGGCACAGTTTAGATCTTAATAAAACTGCAATGCCTTTTGTCTGACTTTATGGACAAATTTTATTAACTTAGTACCTTTGTACCAGAGAGGTCTGACAGGTTTCTTATGGCTGAGAGCTCTCCTGAGGAGGAGGAGGAGAAGGAGAAGGAGAAGGAGAAGGAGAAGGAGAAGGAGAAGGAGAAGGAGAAGGAGAAGGAGAAGGAGAAGGAGAAGGAGAAGGAGAAGGAGAAGGAGAAGGAGAAGGAGAAGGAGAAGGAGAAGGAGAAGAAGGAGGAGAAGGAGGAGAAGGAGGAGAAGGAGGAGAAGAAGGAGAAGAAGGAGAAGAAGGAGAAGGAGGAGAAGGAGGAGAAGGAGGAGAAGAAGGAGAAGAAGGAGATGATGATGATCATGACATTTGGTGCCCAACAGCCGGAGATCACAAACCGCTTGCAAATCCATCCTCCTCATTTGGGTCAGGGCTGGGATGGAGCTGCAGGAGAGGGGGAATCACAGAACTATGGGAATGATTTGGGTTGGGAGGGACTTTCAAGACCATCCTTTTCCACCCTCTGCCATGGGCAGGACACCTCCCACCATCCCAGGCTGCTCCAAGCTCCATCCAGGCTGGCCTTGGACACTTGCAGGGATCCAGGGGCAGCCACAGCTGCTCTGGAGGAGCCCTGGCCTGCAGCCACCCCGGCTGGCAGCCAGGGCTGGCAGCACTCGGGGACAGCTGGTGCCTGGGAGTGCCGGGAATTAGGAACGGTTTGCTAACAAACCTCATTCCAAGCCATAATCAGCTGTGCTCAAGCACCCATGCACAGCCTCCCTGTGTCCCACCCGCACAGCTCACATCCCAGAGTGTTACCCAGAAATATGGGTTTGAGTCCTGGCTGTGTGGCTGTGACAGGGGGATGTCCCTGCTGGATGTCCCTGGGGAGGGCTGTGGGATGAGACCCTTGGGGACACCCCAAAACCAGCTCTGCTTGCCCTGCCCATCCCAGCTCCTCCCTCCGAGGGACAAAATCCAGGTGAGAGCAACAGTCCCAGTGCGCTGCCCCTCCTCGTCCTGGATTGTTTATCTGCTACTGATTATCCAAATGATTTGCATCTTCTCTAGGACTAGGCCCAGCTCTCCTTTGTGAGTGATCCACCGCCCGTTTGTGCCTGCCTCGTTAATTTAGGTGAATTTCCGAGGTGCTGATTCTGACTCCTGTGTGCCAGACTTTGCACCCTCCACCACGGCCATGGGATGGGGGAAATGGCCTCGGGAAGCTTCCCCAGCTGTGGGATTTATGGTGTTTTCCTTCAAGGGCTTCGTCCCCATGCCCGACCCAGCCCATATGGAGATCACCTGTGTGGTTTTTCTCTGCTCTTTCCTGCAGGCTGGACAATGCCAGCTGACATGGGAGGGTGGTGGGGTTTGATTGGGACCCAAACCCCATCCCACGGCATCCACACTGCTGAAGGACACAGCCAACATCCTCCTCCTCCCTTGTACTCCAGGGTTAAAAAAAGGGAAGACAGAGCAGCAGCATTCTCGTTTTGTTGCCATAGCAGCCTTCTGGATTATTTAGACTGATAGCATTTGTAAAAATTCAACAAAGGGTAAAGGATCACTTGGAAATGGGAGCAGATGTAACATTGCGTGCCATATGCCACTGGGAAAAAAAATCTATTGGCAAAGGCAGCATCATCAGAACGAAAGCCTAACCCATATTGTGCCACGGAAAATGTCACTTTCTCTAGATTACAGGGTAGAGCTACGAAGCAGAGAAATTCTGTTCGCATGTATAATTGCCGAAAGCTGTCCCCAGCACAGAGCCGCGGGGAGGTGGGCTCGCCTCCCCTCCAGGGCTTGATGAACTGCCATGTGACACAAAGGAAAGGTTGTTAACATTAAAAATTAATTAACCCTCGCACGCAGCTTAATGGAACTCACTCCTGAGAAATGCTGCCCGCACAGTGGATGAATTATAAGGGGCTCTGTGAGTAACAGAGCCCGTGGAAAGCCGCTGGCTCTACACCCCGAGCTGCTGCTGCAGCAAGCCCTGCAGTGATGACGGAGCCTCTCGGAGCACCAGATCAAAGCAAAGAGCTGCTGAAGGCTCCGGAACACCTGATGGTGCTCAGGGGAGTTATCCTGAGCGGGGGTCAGGGCAAAAGCCTCCCGGCTCCAGGGAGGGAGGGAGGGAGGCCAGAGGCTGGTGAGGAGCGGGGAGGCTGAGGGTGACGGGGAGCTGCTCCTCAGCATCAGCCTCGTCCCATTGCTCCTGGAAAGCACAGCCAGTGCTCCTCGGGAATGCAGCTAACAGCAGAGTCCTGCCAGGCAGGCACATGAGGGATCAACAGAGGCCAGCACATCCGATATGCGGAAGGATGAGGCTGGGCAGGGCTTGGAGCAACCTGGGATAGTGGAAAGTGTCCTTTGCCCTTCAGGGGGTTGGAATGAAATGAGTTTTAAGGTTCCTTCCAAACCAAACTGCTTTTTGATTCTCTGATAATACTTGGGAGGATGGAGCCTGGCAGGGGAAAGCTCTGGTCTCACCTCCAGAACCCTTCTCTGCAGCTCCCTGTGATGGGAGGCAGATAAGCAAGAGCCCCCATTGCTATTCACCCAAGACTGCACGGGGCTTGGAAGGCTCTTATTTATCAGATCCTCATTATGAAAGGAGTTACTAAATGCCCAGACCTTCCTACAGAAGCCTGGGCATCAATCCTGGCCTTGCCCCCTTGCTTGCTGCTGCTGCTGCAATTCTAAAATAAATAAATAAATCAGAACGGCCACGTAATTATAGGAAATGAAGACACACATTAGGCTGGAGCAGCAGGGAATAATTATTTGCTATCCTTCAGCACCCCAAAGCAAACAGGAGTGGAGGGGAGGCTTGCTGTGGGCAGGAGCTTCATGTTCCCCACCCTGGCATTGGCTCAGGACCAAGCCCTGGCAGCCAGGAATGGGAAGCATGGTTTGGCACAACCATGAGAGCCAAAACCTCGTGCAGAAGGGAGGGAAGGACATGGCCGGAGGCACAGCAGGGGTGGAGATGGGGACTGGAGCAGGAATATTCCAAACTGGAGCACACAGAGCCCCTGAGTCATCCCGAGCACGGAGCTCTCAGCCAGACACGAGGGCCGGCCCCCGCCGCTCCTCGGGTGCCCGTGGGGGTGGGACATCACCAAAGCCAGCCTCGAGGCCAGCAGAAAACACCTCGTCTGCAATTTCCAAGGAAAAAAAGTTGCTTTATTAAATTACCAGCCTGTGGAAAATGTATATCCTGTTCCTCTCGAGAGGAGAGAGACACATAAAATCTGGGTTCATTTTGACAAGATACCTTCAGCGAGTGTAAATCACTCATGGGTTGATTAACTTCTCTTCTTAGGCAGTTCTGCAAGTTAAATGACAAAGCTTCCTCTCCTCCTGAAGGCTTTTACTGAACTTGTAATGAATCCAGGTATACTGATGTCTTTCTTTTTTATTATCATTATTATTATTACAGAGCCAAGGCAGCATGGCAGCGTTACTGCCTGGGAGCTCTTTGTCATTGCACAGGACAGCACTCGCTGTTTACCTTGTTTTCTCCTCAAAAGCAGCAAATTAAAAAAAAAAGTCAGGACGAGAATTTCATCAGCCATGACAAATGATGCCATTTTTTGATGCATATGCAAACCAGCAAATTAGGTATTTGCTGACGCTCTCCCGTTTACGACACAAAAGGGATGGGTATGGCCTCTGGGAGCAGCACAGTGAACAGGGCTGCAAGAACCAAATTATGATAAAAATATTGTAAATCCCCAGAAAACTCAGAAATTCCCCAAACTGGCCACAGGCAGTTTATATCTGTGATAGCAGTGGCAGAAAAATCCCACAGGGCTGGGAGCCAGGCAGCCCTGTGCCCATGGGATATTCATCTCCTGGCCCCGTCTTGGCTCCAGCCTGCATGGCTTCTCCCTGCTGAGATGCTGAGGCACTGAAGATTTCAGGCTGCTCAGGAACTGTTTTAATTCAAGGCATAATTATTTGAACCAGCAATTATGTGCTGAGTGAAACTCAGGCAGAGACGCCTCGCAGGTGCTGTCTGAAGGAACACTGAGCAGCCTGGGTTATCACCTCGTGCCATTCCTGAGCACCCCGATGGCTCAGGGAGTTCTGCTCCCTTCGTGACTGAAGGAGGAGGATGAAACTCCCTGTTCCTGGCTCTGCACACCTTCACCCCAGCTGCTAAACCAGTGCTTTCCCCTGGGAAGCTGCCTCCAGGGTGGAGGAACTCATCTCCTCAGCTTCACCTGCGGCATTTTGCCTGTGAAAACACCGTGGCACAACAAAAAAATCTTTCTGTGTGTGTTCCACTCGTGTCTGAAAGTCTGCAGTGTAAAATATAATCATTTTTAAGCCCACTTGCAGCAACATTTCTGTCATGCAGGGCAAAGAGCTGGGGCTGCTCCCCTGCTCCTCCTCCCTGCAGAAATTCAGATAAAAGAGGGGAAAAAAATCCTGCAGGTTCCTACACCGGGCTCAGGCAAAGCAGGGATGTGCTGGTTACACAGAGGAGTGATCGTGTGAGCTGCTGGAATGTTTCCTTGGTTGACAAATAATAAATGCTGATTCCTCTGGGCTCCAATAAGAGCAGGGACTGCAGCAAGGAGGGACGGATGAGCACCCACCCTGACAAGGGCAGCTCCTCAGCGAGGCCTCTCACACCTCGTTCGGAAAGTCCAAGTATCTCTGTGATGAGTTTGATCAATGATGGAATACATCCTCAAAAATAAACTCTGTCAAGGAAAGCTGATAGCAATAAAGGAGTTATGAGAGGAGAGGAAATTTGCCATTCAGAGAGAGATAACCTTGCAAATACTCTGTATTCCTGACACAGAGAGAACAGAACCGACACGCTCCCTGCTCTCCCGCCTATTCCAAAGAATCCGAGCTTTTCCACAAGCTGTGAAAAGGATCGTGCTTTATCTGCTCCTTCCCAGGTTCAGCTGAGGTTTCAGCAGGAGCTCGCTGAACCATCAGTGCCTGCAATTAACACTTCCAACTATTTTTACAGTGGGAGCTGGGCTGGGTGTTGGAGAGCCCCCGGAGAGAGGCTGAGGCGTGCGCTGCGGCAAGCGCGGCTTCGGGAGGAACATCACCCTGACTCCACAGGCTGCTCCCTCCCTTCCATCCCCACAATGCTTGTGGAATCCTGGGGGAATCCTGGAAACCTCTAATCTCAGCCTGACCCTTAGGGGGACCCTACTGGGGACCCTAAACCCAGGGCTCAGTGTGGTACTCACTCCCCACTGAGAGCTCGGCCTAGCGCTGCCGCCCTCTGAACGTCATCACCAAACACAGCTTGGGACTCCAGAGCCCTGAGGTTGGAAATTTGTCAAAAAAGGCTTCCAGGTGTTATCTGGGCTGCAAGGCAGCCAGCCTAGAAAGGAGGGGCTGGAGGCTGAGGGCTCTGCTGCAAGCTGGGGTGGGGGAAGGCTTTGGGCTGTGCAGAACTGAAGAGAAGATTGTGTGCAGGATTGCTGAGGAAGGCCTTGAGAAACTGTCCTAAGGATGAGTTGCTGGTTTATTTTGTAGCAGAGTAAACCCAGTGTGGCTTCACGGAGCTCTCCAGCTTTACTCCAGGTCCCTCAGCCAGGACTTGCTGCCCACTGCAGGTACAAATGTGTCCTCTCATGACGTGTCAGGCACTTTCCATAAGCAGAAAGAACAGTCTGCACCCGGAAGCTGTGGATTGTCAAGTCTGGAATTGAATACACCACCCGAGGCCATCTCTGGGGTACCACCCCAGGTCTCTGGTGCCATGGGGGTGACGGTGAACACAAAACCAGAGATGATGTCCAGTGCTGTTACCCGGGCTGAGGATGTGAAGAACATTTTATTATGCAGTTCCCAGAGTGACCCAAGTGTAGATGGCAGGTCATGCTGTGGATCACTCACAGCCACAACAATGACATTTTCTGCCTCTTTCTTTTCTGCAGACCAGTCGCCCTGCCCTGAAGAGCACCTGCTGGAAAGCCACAGGCCTAGCAGGAATAAGTGAAAAAGCTTTCAATAGAGTTTTCTTTTTAAGGTACAAACCCAAGAGAAGCTCCACTGTGAGTGGAAGGAGGCAGGATGGGAGGCATGGAATGGGAGGAAGGTCTCAGGGCTGCCATGGGCATGGCTGTCCCACAGGAAAGCTGCAAGCACCACCTCCAACTAATTTAATTTGGGGAGGGAAGGGACTATATTTGTATTTGTGGCAGGATTTCACACCCCTTTGGTGGCAAGAAGGGGCTCTCTCTCCTCCCTCAGCAGCCTTATTCCCTGGCAGCCACGATCCAATGATTCTGCTTTTTAATCTGCCTGGGAGAAGGGGGATAATTAGTAACGAAGCACACGTGCTAAGAGCATGCAATTATAACCATTGGGTATAATTTATGTCTTATCCTTCTGTGCAAAGTAATTAATATAGTAAAAGATTATTTATACCTAAGTGAGTAGAAGGCAAAGTTAGCTCTGCTCAGCGATGGGACCCAGCTGAACAGCCGTGTCCAAAAGTGGCTGGAGGCTGGAAATCCAGGGAGGGGCAGAGAAATTCCTGAGGGAACAGCAACTGGTGTTTGGGAAAACCTCCTCTCCTGGGCACCTTAGAGTGGAGAAAAAGAGAGACCTGGTCATGCTCTGGCCTTTCCTCCGCTCCCACTACAGCTCCTCTTTGGGGCAGGGGCTGCCCTGTGGGGTGGGCCTGACCCTGCTGAGGTTTTGGGCTTTATTTGGGGTTTGAGATTGATTAAGGAATAATTTGGAGTCGTTGTTCCCCATCCAGTAGCCAGTTTTCCTTGTTTTCTGGCCATGAGCCTGGAGCAAGCAAGGCGAGGCCTGGCCCATCCACAGCTTCCAGCAAGGAGGGGCAGGGCAGAGCGTGGGGCAGCAGGGACAGGGGATCTCAGCCAGCCACCAGAGCCACTGGGAAAGGAAACTGGGACCAGGAACCAGCTCTAAATACAGTCATGCCCATGCCACAGTCTCAGCAAATTAGCAGGGACTAATGTTTTTCTGATGATGCACAAGCAGCCAGGACCTTGCAGTTTAATGAGTTTTTTCCCCTCAGCTCTGGCCTGCATCTGGTCCCCAGCAGTATCAGTTCAACATGTACATTTTTATTAAAAATCACTGCAAACTCCTGCTTGGTCACAGAAATAGGGAATTATTAACCCTCAGTGTCCCAGGGAGAGTTGGATATGCCCAAGGAGCCCTGGGATGGGATTTTCTTGCTCTGTCCCTGCTCTTTCTGGAGCTTTAAGCCCCAGGGGCAGAGGATGAAGGCAGCAGGGATAAACGAAGACCCTCTCCTGGCAGGACCCCCTCTGTCCAGGCTCAGAGGCAGATTTTGTGTGCCTTGGCTCTGTTTCCATGGCAATTTGCTTGGGAGCACCACTGCAGATGGAGTATTCCCAGGGGATTGACCTGGGAGCAGAATGGGCTGCAGGGCTGGACACGGGGCAAGGGTGGTGCTGCTGGTGGGCTTGTGCGTGGAAAATGTGGGGAAAGAGCTGGCACTTGGACTTCCACTTTGGTTTTTTACTTCAATTCAACTCCCAAACTGCTGCTTTTCTCCTGTGCTGGTGGGACCTACAGCCGTGTGCTCAGCCCAGCTCCCACCCAGCTGCTCTCTCCTCTGTGTCCCACCTGGGCATGGAGGAGCTGTTTTACCCAGGAAGTCCCAAAGAGCCAAACGCTGCTGCCGGCCCATGACAGGGACAAATCAGCCAGGCAGGAGCGTGAGGGCGCTGGTTTGGGCACCAAGCAGCTGAGGGGGTTCACCACTGTCATAACCCAAGTCTATCCAAGGATGCAAATAAAGGTTGTGCCTTTACCTCAGCAGCAGAAGCCACCAGAGCACCGAGCAGTGACGCAGCTGTGAGGACAGAGCCTCTGCCTGCAATGCACTCAGGTAAACTCCCTCAGCCCAGAGGTGGTGGGTTTAGCCCGGTTGGGGAAGGGGTGGAGGTTCAGGAGTGGTTCAGGTGTTCTGTGCCTGCCTTCCAGCAGCTCCAGCTGCTTCCTGACCCTCTGGCACAGGGGTTCTGCCAGCCCCAGGTGGGATCCTGCCGGGGAAAAGGAGGAAAGAGGGACAAAGGGGTGTGGCTGAGGCAGCTGATCTGTGCTGAGTGAGCCGGGGGAGGTCATGATCCCTCATGCCCTGGCTGTGCAGGAGCTTCCTCTCCTCTCCAGCCTTGGGATGCTGCTGCTGGAGTCACCCTGGGGCAGGGGTCAGTCAGAGCCTGAGCCCTGGATTCTGCTGCTGGACCAGGGCCGAGCATTTCATCCCTGGAACAAAATCAGGTATGAGAAAGCAAAAAATAACTTGGGGCAGGTGGCTGAGGAGCAGATAGGCTTTGCTTTCTTTTTTTTCTGGCCCAGCCTGACTTCCAGAGTAATTTTCAAGAACCCTTTGACAGTCATTCTCCCTGCAAGAAAAACTGGCTTTATTACAGATTATTAAAGGATTACTGCTCTCTGACAGTGCTGTAGACACACAGGTGTTGTGGTGGCAGTGCAGATAAACAGTCGTGTCCATCTGTCCGTGGGTCTGCCTCGGTTTGACCAGCCCTGGGCTGTGACTTTGGACTGATGATGATGATGAGAGTGAGCAATATCACCTCCTGGAACAGCACTTGCCCCTCAGCTTTGTCCATCGTGGTTCTGGAGCTCATCAGCACCACGGTGGCACTCAGTGTGCGCCTGTGGCACCAAATCCCCACACACACATCTCACCTGGGGCACTCACGCTTCTCCCCGAGGTCACTGCCTTGAGTCAGGGTGATTTCCTCTCCCTCCAGGCCTCCTGAAATCCATGAAGCTCATTCAGCAGGGAGAGATGAGCATTAAGGATTGCAAAAGGATGTGCTGAACACCAGCAGAGAAGTGTACATTTTAAATTCTTTCCAGCACTGTAAAATGGGGAATTCAGCAGCAGGCTCTTGGGGGCCCTGGCTGGTGGTGGCTTTTGCTGCTGTGGTGGCTCCTGCTGCTCTGTGGTGCACTGGGATTTGAGAGACACGGCCACTCCCCTCTCCCCCCTCGGTGAGGAAGGATGAAGCACTGGAAGCTGCCCAGCTCTGTGCTCTCTGCTCAGCTGCTGCCCTGGGCTCGAGCGCTTCTCCACAGGTCTGGTGGCCATGGAGGTACTTGTCAGCAGATGCTCCTCACTGCTGCTCCCAGAAATTGTGCTATAAAGCGCTCTAATGAGAAATGGATAGACAGAGGCCCCCGAACACTGCTCTGCCAGCAACAGCCTGCTCTGGGTTGATCCTTCAGCCTCTTTTCAGGGGAGGCGTTTGAGACGTGGTGGTGCTGCAGAGCATCAACCCCGTGAAGGACCATCCACTGCCCCGAGAGCAGACCTGGGCTGGGTTCTGCGGCTGTACAGCTGAGCTCGGCACAGGGCAAGGTGCAGCCTGTGGTGTGAAATGTCATTTTCATTCACAGCCCTGCCAGGAAGCTCATTAGTCTGCGTTCTCCTGGAACAGACCCGTGGTGCAGCCTGGGGGCTGTGCTGTGTGTGCTCCCAGCGGCGGTAGCGAGTAAATGGCTCAGTGGTGCTCCTGCTGAGCAGCATCTCCCTGTCCATCATCCCCAGCTGGGCTTTTCCCACGTGGAAGCTGGGGCAGAGCAATCAGCAAGCCTGGGATGAGGGGTGGGGAAGCAGAAGCAGCTGATGTGCCCAGGACAGGCTGTGGCTCCTGATGATCTCCACCATTGATAAACACCTGGTGAATTGATCCAGAGGGAGAGGAAAACCCTTTAGGTCTGTGGTTTAATGGCCCTGTTTTCACAGCTATGCTGAGATTGCTCTGACCCCAGTGGAACTGCTCCCCTCACTGACCAGAACCACCCTGCAGGACCCTCTGCTCTCCCAGGTGCACAGTCCAGGGCCAGCAGGTGCGGATTGGGGCTGGGCAGAGCACCCCATCTCAGGCAGCCACAGCCTCTGCTCCTGCATCCTCTGCTCTGACCAGCACAGCCCTGCGCCCAAACATCCAGAAAACCACCAGGAAGGGAAAGATTTTGGAACACAGCCAGGACTAGGAGCGCTGGTGGCACGGTGCCTTTGCAGCACTGCTGCTTGTCCTCCTGCCAGCAGCAGCGGCGCCTCCAAGAGGATTCTCCAAGGCCAGCGGCTGCAGATGCGAGGGCAAAAGCCAAGCAGCGCTCGGAGCTGACAGCTTTGCATCTGGCTTCTGCTCTGAAGGAAGTAATTAACAGGAATAATCACCCAGGAGCAGCAGCACGCCTGGGAGGGGAGCAGGGTTCGTCAGCAGCAGCTGATGCTGGACAGGGCAAGGTACCACCTTCTCCAGGGACAGCAACAGCAAAAGGCAGATGAATGCAAAAAAACTCTGGAGAAAGAGACAGAAGGAAGTTCCAGGCAGAGTTTCCCTCAACAGCAGGCACCTGGCAGATTTTTCAGAAGAGATTAAATAATTCAGTGGTGTCCTGGCAGGGAAGCAGCACCGCCATGTTCTGAATCTTCTGCAGCTCCTGATGTGGTGATCAGGGCACCGAGAGTGAGATAAGGGAGAGGAGAAGCTCCCCTGTGGGATTGCTGGCTGTCCCCATCACTGGGACCCCTCAAAGGGAGCAGGGCCACACCTGGCACTCGTCACCTCCTGTCCCATTTGCTCTGCAGCACGGTGGCACCTCCCACTGCACCAGCCTTGCTGTGTGGTCACAAAACTCCTCCTCACCTGGCTGACACCTGCAATATCCACAAGGGAGCAGAAAAATCCAAATAAAATCCAATGAAAGCTCTTAGAGCATTCCTGGGAGCTTGCAGGCACCCCTCTTCCTTGCTGCCAGCCACACTGGGAGTAGGGTGTGCTTCCCCAAATGCCACCCCACGGGAGGGACAACATCAAGTACCAGCAGCAGGATTGAGGATCCTGTGTGGGGACATGGAGCCTTTTGAGGCCTGGTGGGGAGTGGCAGCCAATCTGCCTTCTCAGCCTTGCCAGAAGACTTGCAGATGGATGTTAAAGGCATTTAAGTTTTAATTTTTTATGGTGTCTGACAGTGTATTCTTTAATTAAAGCTGCGCCGGTGCGGGAAGGGCTGGGGCTGTTGCTCCTGTGGCTGCACTGCCCTGGCAGATGCTGTGGTTGTGTTTCACCCACGGGTTTGGGAAAAGGAGCAGGACGGTCTCTGGGGCACAGCCCTTTCTTATTTCAATAAAAACACTCGGAGTGCCATCTGTACTGAGCTGATTTCCTAAGAAAGAACTGAAGAAACTCCTCCAGGCTCCTTCACCCCCAAGATACCAGATACAAGAAGTCATTGAACCCATCTTTTGCCCTCACAAATGACATTAACACACGGTGCAGCCCTGGAATGGCCTTTCTAGAACTTCTGGGGGGAAGTAGGATGAAAAATCAGCTCAGTAGCTGTTGGCCCATTTCCAGGAAAGAGAAAATGAGCGGCTCCTGATGTGGGTGCAGCAGCACGAGGCAGTGGGGATGCTGGAGCCGTCACCCCTTGCTTTGCCTTTCACACCAGCCCTGCTCTCAGCCAGTCGCTAAAACCAGGCATGAAACAGACTTAATTACGTTAGCAAATGGCTCCCAGGAAATAATTAACTCTTTTATGGAAGTGACCTCATTAGGCAGCATTAAAGCGGGCAGAAAGGGAGCCATCTGGTGCCTCTGACATCACTGCTCCAGCAGGGGCTGCGGTGCAGCCACGTCCGCCTGGTGCTCCCGGGATCCCCTCGGGGCTGATTCTCCTGTCCCTGCAGCCCCATCCCAACACACGAGGCCACACCTGTGCTGAAGGACACCTGGGTGACCAGCACAGGCACAGGACAGCCCGTGCCAGGGAAGTTCAGGAGCAGCTCCTGCTCCAGGAGATGCGAGTCCTGCACGGACCTGCAGCAGCGCGGCTTTGGCAGAGGGAAGGTGGAAGAACGCAGGTGAAATCCAGAAGGAGTCCGGGCTGCCTGGCTGGGAACACGTCTAAATCAATAACCGGGCAGCCTAGCATAAATGGAGATAATTAATTACCTCTTACTGCATTATTTATTATTGCAGGGATTTATCATTTTCTATAATGATTCATTATTTTCTGCTTGCTCCCTTCTGCAGCTCCTAATCCCTGGTGCTGAGTCAACTCCAGCTCTGGGCAAATGTCTCACCGGGGAAAAGCAGCCCTGCAAAGCTGCTGGGAAAGCTGGTTGGTGTCCAGCATGCCTGCAGGTCATCATCTTCCTGAGCCTGGGAAAATTAGCAGCCCCTTTTTTTGGAGGGGTTGTGTCCAGCCACACTGGGCGGCCACAGCGCTGGGTGTGCTGCACCTTCACCTGGGAATGGCTCTCATGGGATTGAGAAGAGGGGCTGCACCGGGGCAGAAGGAGCCTGAGCACCTTCCTCAAAATATCTGAACCTGTGTTTGGGGAAAAGGTTTTGAAACTGAAGGAAGAGGGTGGGCAGTGGGGTAGGATGGGGGTACGGGATGGGGCTGGGACTGAGGGATGGGCCGGGATCGAGGGATGGGGCCGGGATTGAGGGATGGGGCCGGGAGCGAGGGATGGGAT
>VXBU01006987.1:746462-801483 GCA_013400315.1 Bombycilla garrulus
AGGATTGAGGGATGGGGCCGGGACCGAGGGATGGGCCGGGACTGAGGGATGGGGCCGGGACTGAGGGATGGGCCGGGATCGAGGGATGGGCCAGGACTGAGGGATGAGCTGAGCCTGGCCCTGAACTGGAGGCAGGAGGAGCAAATCGAAGGCCTTGATGCCCCTGCCTGGCTGCCCAGGAACCTGCAGATGGAAATTAGGGAGCAGCAGTGCCTAAGTGTGAGCATGAAGAAACACAGCTGGAGAGTGACTCTTGTTTTTCCCCATCTCCCATCACTGAGGCTGAAGTCAGCCGTGATTACGTTTCACCAGAGAAAACAGCGCTGTTTGGCCGATTACTTGCCCGGCAGCTGCAGTGAGCAGCCCCGGGGGCTGGGAGCTCTCAGCCTTTAACACAATAAATGCCGTTTACTGCACCCAGCGCCGGGGACAGCCAGGCACAGACGGTGTTTGCAGTTTCCCAGCATGGAGCTGCTCCAGTCTCAGCTTCCACAGCAGGACCCAGCTGGTCCCCACAGGGAGCACCCAGTGAGGAGGATTGGCCAAATCTGGGGTGCCCTGGGCTCAGCCCACTTGGCACCCATGGCAGCAAGACAGCCTGAAAAGTCTTCCTTGCCTGGCCAAGTCACTCTGCACATAAAAAGACACTTTTAAGTCTGGGTACACTGAGAAAATCTTCTATAGCCAGCTGGGAATAAGCTGGGTGAGTTGATGGTTTTTCTCCAGGTGTGCTGGTGCCCTGTGAGGCACAGGAGCTGGTGTCAGGGCTGGGGGCTCATCCTGCTCGTCGCTCCCAAAGCTCTGTCTCGGGATCAGGGAGATCGGGAGAAGGGTTAGAGCATCGATCGGGGAGCTGCACTGCGAGCCAGCAGGGAGCAGGACATGAGGGGTGCTGACAAATAACACGGGGCTCAGAGCGTCAATTCCCCAGGATGCAGAAGCCAGGGCGGCTGGCAGGGAGCGGTGGCTCCACACGCAGGTTTCCCGGCGAGCTCCGGGAAGAGGCTCGGCAGCGCTGCGAGCGATTGCCATCTAGAGGTTTTTGGGAAAGCAGCGCCCTCGACCCTACAAACACAGCCCGAGCCGCCAGCAGCAGCCAGGGGACATGGGGAGCTCTTCCAGGACTGGAGGTGGCCGTGATGTCCCAGGACACCCCCGCCCCCGCCATGGGGACGCTAGGATGGCTGTGTCGGGTCAGATCACGGAAGAAAAGCTGATCGTCGCTGGGTTTGGCAGCCTCTGGGACGGAATCATGGAATGTTCAAGGCTGGAAAGGGACCTTAAAGATCATCTAGTTCCAAACCCCCCTGGCCATGGCAGGGACACCTCCCACTGTCCCAGGCTGCTCCCAGCCCTGTCCAGCCTGGCCTGGGACACTGCCAGGGATCCAGGGGCAGCCACAGCTGCTCTGGGCACCCTGTGCCAGGGCCTCACACCCTCACAGGGGAAGAATTTCTTCCCAATATCTAAGCTAAATTTTTCCTCTTTTGATTTTTACCCATTTCTCCTTGTCCTGTCTCTACAGGATGACAGGGCCCAAGAGGCTGCATGGGGAAAAGACAAGCTGGCATGAGGCAGGTGATGTGGGCACAGCCTGTGGCACCCCCAGGGATGTTCTGTGCCTGTCCCCAAGCCATGGGCAGCGGCCCAATTTTGACCTCTGTGCCCAGGGAGGGGTGTGGGCTGTGCTTGGTGAGATGGTGAAGAGCAAAGACACTCCAGAGAGGATTGTCTCACAGAGGTGCCGCCCCCAGGCCCCCAGTTTCAGTATTGCATTGCTTATAAAGAGCTTTTTAGTGGCAGAACTCATCTCTCCTCCCGCAGTCTGTGCAGCCCCTGTGCAGGTCATGATGTGCTCAGCAAGAGACGGGTGCAGGGTGGGTTTGATCTATTTTTTTTTTTTTTAAGTTAATTACATTTGAGGTTTCCCTGCTTCTCGGTGTCCCCGCAGAGCCCCTGCCCGCTCTCCGGGGCAGCGCCGCCTTTCCTGCCTCCTTCAGAGCAGCATTTGTAACCCATCAAGGCGCCCATAGCTTTCGGAAGTACAGATGAATTTAATAAGGGTCTCGGCGAGTCTTGGGAACCGCAGCTGCCGTGTGGCACCTGCAGCCCCGGGGCCGCGTTTCCTTATTGATCTGTTTATCTGCCATGCTGAGAGCACCGTCCATCCCCGGCGCCAGGAGCCGCCCGCAGCAGCCGGACCCTGATAGCGCTGAGAGGTGAGAAATGGGACACGCCTCTCATTCAGCTGCTCTGTGAAGCATGAAATGCTCATTTTTTAAAAGCACGAATGTCTGGGAGAGCCAGCAGTCAGCTCCTTTATGTTCCACGCTGTGCTGAGCTGCAGGTGGAAATGCCCCCAGAAGTCCAAATCCTGCCGTTAAACTTCTGTGTTTTGCTTGAAGCTCTTGAGGAAAAATGCTGCTTTCCAAAATCCCATTTTCCCCTTCTTTCACGTTAGAGAAAGGAAGGGGGAAAGGTGCACTTGGCTCAGGCTCCAGCGATGCCTCTGGCACAGCTCACATGGCCCCGTGGCTGTGGGGTCTCAGGGTGACCGGTCCCGGCTCAGCTGGACGCTGGAAAATGTGCTTTTCTTGCACCTGAGGGCTGGGTGGTGCCCACTGGCACCTGCTCAGAGGGGCCGTGAGCAGCATTTTGTGCCTTTGCAGTGAGGGGTACAGGGAGCATCACTGTGTTGGTGATGCCTTTTTGGCCCCATCACCCCAAGTCCCTGGTTTGTAATTATAACAAATAAATACATCTGTTAGCATTGGAACCTTTTCCTACACATGTGGTGCATGGTTGATTCAAGCCTGGTTTGCTCAGGCACTGCATAAAGAGCTTTATTTTCCCATCCAGCCACGGGGTATCTTTTTCTTCTTTTTTTTTTGAAGACTCAGTGGCAACATTTGAGTTTTGGTTAAACCACCAAACCACCACCCGTGAGTGGAGCTGGCATGGCAGCTTATCCTCACTCCTGCTGGTGCTTGAAATGGAACAGAAATCTAGGTTTCATTATCACAACAGGCTGTGGGAAGGGTTAAATTTGTATTTTTGTGATGTGGGCTGTCCCAGCAGCCTTGGTTTGGGCTGTGAGAGGGGGAGAGCAGACCCTGCCCACTGTGTCTGTACAGACAAAACTGTTTCGCTGTCCAGGTCAAACCCAGTTTGATTTGCAGCACATGGCTGTGCCAGCTGGGCATCTCCAGCTCCTGTTGTTTATTTACTCAGCTTTAACCTCCATCTTCTCCTCACAAGTTGTTTGCAGTTGCCACTAAAGCAATTACTTTAATTTAAATTGATATTGGGAAGGAATTGTTCCCTGGGAGGGTGTGAGGCCCTGGCACAGGGTGCCCAGAGCAGCTGTGGCTGCCCCTGGATCCCTGGCAGTGCCCAAAGCCAGGCTGGCAGGGCTGGGAGCAGCTGGGACAGTGGGAGGTGTCCCTGCCATGGCAGGGGGGTTTGGAATGAGATTCCTTCCAACCCAAACCATTCTGTGGTTTTGTGATTTGGGGAGCAGTGGAAGTTTCTGGTTCTCTTTCCAAGGGCTTTATCTGGCAGTGAAAGATTTCCCATCAGAAAATGTTTACAGCATGCAGGATTATGGTTTGCCCAGACTTTAGGGTTTAAGTGCTGAAGAGTTCCAGGAATGTCACTTCTTAGCAGCAGGGACAGCAATTTCTGCCCCTCATCACATCCCATCTCTGAGCCAGGCAAGCCCCACACCAGGATGGCTGAGAGGGCACCAGAGGCTTAGAAAAAAAGGAAAAACAGAAGGATTGGGAATTGCTTAATTAGAAACAGTTTTCTCCTTTAATGTTCTGCAATTACTTTGAGGTCAGGAGAATTATTAGTAATATTAATCGCTGTATTTCCAGAGAACTAAAGTTAATAGTACCCTAATTGGGCCGTACCATCCAGCACTAATTGCTGAGTGCCAGCAGGCAGCTCATTAAGTCTCCCTTGGCAAATCTTATTTCTTCTAAATCCACATCCTGGATAAAGTGGCTGCAGAGGGTTAAACTGTTGGGATAACCACACCAGACCCATGGGGCTCAGGCTCTCAAGGCTCTGCCCCTGTTTTCAACCCTCCAGCTGTGCCAGTGACATCTCAGGCCCCTTGCCTTTGGCACGTGTCCCCAGGTGGGCAAGGAAAGGTGTTTGCAGCTGGAGATGGGCCCAAATGCAGATGTTTTGGCTCTGAACAGCTGGGATCTCATTCCATCCCCTGCCATGGGCAGGGACACCTTCCCCTCTCCCAAAGTGCCCCAATGTCCAGCCTGGCCTTGGGCACTTCCAGGGATCCAGGGGCAGCCACAGCTGCTCTGGGAACCTGTGCCAGGGCCTGCCACCCTCACAGGGAGAATTTCTTCCCAATATCCCATCTAAACCCACCCTCTGTCACTTTGAAGCCATTTCCCCTTGTTCTATCCCCACGTACCCTTGCCCAAAGTCCCTCTCCAGCTCTTTGGGTCTCTTTTAGGAACTGGAGGGCTGGGTGCTCCAGAAGGGAAATGTTGGGGGTTCCCACAGGCAGACAGGACAGGGATTTTCCTCCTGCCAAAGAGGGTGGATGTGCAGACAGGGATATTGTGGCTGTGAATGAACACAGCCCAGGCATCATCCTGCCCGAGCCGTGGTGATCTGGGGTGACAGGCAAAGGAAAAGCAACCAAAATACGCTCAAAATACTGAAATAAAGAACTGAAAAGCTGCAGACAGGAGGGGTTCTTTCTTATTTTATAGTTCTGAAATGCAGCAACAGAAAACAGAAGGGTAGAGACATAATGGAGTTCCAAACCCGCCCATTTTATGTTTGAAAAAAAATGACTGGGGAGGAAAAGAAAATTTCATCACGTACAATTAGGTTCTCAAAATTACCAGTTTTTATAAATTGCATGCTTTTATGTATATATATATTTAAAAGCCATATATTTAGAAGATTAGTGTTCCTTCTGGCAAAGCATCAATGAAAATTTTTCTCTCCTGTTTACCTCCAACATTACAAAGTGAAGATTATCTCATTCCAACGTCACTATATATAAATAGCACTGTAAAAGCACCTTTACAGGGCCAGTGTTTTGCTGGCATTTTATATTGTTCTTCTTTACAGAATTCCGAGAAATGCTCCAAAATGTATAAAATGCTGCAATTTTCCTTGGGGAGCAGGAAGGGGAGGCACAGAGCTGCCGCTGGGAAAGGTCCTGTGGCATGATGGAATTTTGCTTTTCTCCGGAGGTGTTTAACAGCAATAACAGGCAAGATTTACAATAAATAGAATAATGCAGCCCTTGGGAATGTGCTGTACTCACTGTGCACTGTTTTAGCTTCAAACTCCCTCCTCCCACCCATGGCCCTGGCATGGAATCAACCACTACCTCCGTTACACTTAGTGAGGATTTGGAGCAAAGGAGCTTTTTCACCTAAAGACTGGAGCCAGCTGAGAGGAGGGGAAAAAACCCCGACCAACCAAACCTAAACCACCAACATTTTCATTTTTCTTCCCTTCTAAGCCCCAGCTCTTGGCAGGCAGAGTAGCAGATAATGGGATTGAAGGAGGTGCCTTTCCCTTGCAGGTGTTCAGCAGATGCAGCAGCAGAACAGGGATGGCCTCTGGGAGATGTTTATGTCCAAGTGAGCTGGTCAGCAGGAAAGGTGAGGGCACGTGGAATCCCAGTGAAATCCCAAACCCTCCCTGCGTGGCTCCTGGCTGCTCCCCACAGAACAGGGGTTGGATCTTTGCTGCCCACACGGGCCTGTGAAATCCCAACTGCTCCTCTCACACCCCCGTGCAGATGGGCCACACTTGTGGTATTAAATAAAGCAGCTATTCGCCAGCTTCTGGAGCTGGGGGGGTTTGTCTGGCCAGGTTTTTTGGGTTTGTTTTGGTTTGGGGGTTTTTTGTCTTCTTGTTTCTGCTCTGGCATGCCAGAGAGATTTATAGAAACAACATCAAAAGGCCTGAGAGCGGAGGGGATGGATGTGCTGAGCTGACCACTGGCCCCAGATTTGTCAGGCTGGTATTTATTACAGCAGGGGAGGCGACAGCTATGTTAAGATCAAACTCAAAAGTCAACAGTGAAATTGCATCAAGGCTGGCCACTTTCAAGCAGCTTCCCAGTCATCCCTGCTCCTTCCCTCCGACAGCACCACGAGAGGGGAGAGATAAATTAGGAGGCAGCAAAATGCACCAGTTCAGGAACAAAAAGCACGTGGGTCTGGTGAAGGCTGTGAAGTTGCTCATGGGTTGATGCCCTCAGATGTCTGGAAAAGGGTCCAGGCATCAAAGGAGAGGTGGCTGTCACCGCAGCTCAAAGTGCTGCTAATCTGACTGTTAAAAGGTGTGAGGTGTGGGCAGCTGCAGGGCTGGCCGGAGGGAAAAATAAATCGGGGATGCTTGAGGGAAGAGACTGGAATGACAATTACTTTATCCTGAAAAATCTCCGATTTTGAGTTGAAAACTTAAAGACAGAGGCCAAGCAGTAGTGAGGATTAGGGAAAGTGAAAGTTATTTTTGTTTTGTATTCCATAAGCTTTTCATACTAAACAAATTTACTGCAAAACAAGCAAATCAGTGTAAAAAAAAGCTGAAAACACAGGATCCATTCTTTTAAAATATATGGACATACATTTACAGGACTTCTTAGTGCATATTTACAGTGGCTGGTTTGTTTTCTTTTTAGAATTAAAACTGCCATAAAGCTTCAAAGACTTAAGGGCTGTTTCCACAGCTGAATTACAAAACAGCCCAGTCACAAATTACAAAATAAACTTGGATGGTTTAAATAAAGGGAAAAAAAATAAACCATGGGATTCACTTCAGTATAGATTTATATAGGAAAGATCAGTCTCTTGACACAGTGTCTATGGTTGTGAAATGGTAAACATTAGGATTTTCATTCATGCTTTGATGTTTTGGATCCTAAAGAGAAGCAGCTGACCCTGTCAGACCACAACCCTGCTGGGGAGGGAAACTGCTCAAAGCCATTTGTCCCCCAAAAACTCTCCGAGATGATGGTGGTGGAAACCAGACTCGAAAAGCAACTTGGAAAATCTTTTTGAAAAGAAATGTATTTTCTTCATAAATACAGTACAATTACATTTTACAATGTCTTTTTACTTCCTAGACATAAAAACACTAACTTTTACAAAAGAGTTCCTATACAAATACATGAAAAGAGACACCACCGCCCCCCCACCTCCACAGCCCCCGCCCCTGGCAGGGAGCAAAGCCAGGGACAGGGAGCTCGGTTCTCCCGGGGTTTAACCTGTGCCAGTCCAGGACAGGGAGCTCGGTTCTCCCGGGGTTTAACCTGTGCCAGCCCAGGACAGGGAGCTCGGTTCTCCCGGGATATAACCTGTGCCAGCCCAGGACAGGGAGCTCGGTTCTCCCGGGGTTTTGCTGCCCGAGCGCTCGGGTTGGTGCCGCTGTGAGGAGCCTCGGTCCGGCCGGAGCCGCCGCGGGTTTCTCACGTCCCACACGCCGCTGACCCCGCCGGGGCTCCTGGAGCAGGAGGTGTCCTTGGAAATGGGTCTGGCCTAAAACTCTGCGAGTCCCCCCAACTCAGGCAGCCCCGAAAACCGAAGCAAAGGCGATGCTCAGCTCAGCACAGAGCACAGGGGCAGAACTCCAGCCCCAACACGCGTGGTGACCTCAGTGTCCCCTGCAGGCTCCTGAGGAGCAGCTCACACATGCCCTTGAGTCCTCAGACCTAAATCGCTGTTCTAAACCCCCCAAGAGATGCCAGGGAGGAGCTGCTTAATTTAATAATAACATTGGGCCAGGTGGAACAAAAGTTTCTGGAGCTCAGGCAGTTCCCCGAGCAGTCAAACCACAAAGGAGCTGCCCAAGGGAAGGACTTGGGAGTTTGGCCTTTCTGTAAGCAGTGAAAGGAAAGAGGAAAAAATAACTAAACTTCATTTTCTTGTTTGCTCTACAAAGAAGAATATGTGGCTTTCTTTATAAAAGCTACAATTCTGCTTCTAATACCCGAGTTTAAGAAAAACTCTTAGTCTAAAATTTTGGTTTGCAAAGGTCGTTGCAATCATTGTTAAAAACCACTTTCTACTAGAAATAAGCTCTACAGAAGGCAAAGGAACTAGGTGTGCAGTTTGTCTCCTTAAAGCAGTTTCTGTTTTAAAAACAAAATAAAAATCTGTACAGAGACTGAAGACTATAGTACACATCTTCCTCAAAGCAAGCAGCTCGTTTACATTCACATCAGGATGGCTCTGAGGAAGCTCCAGGGAAAGAATACATTCCTGATGGCTCCCAGTTTGTCAGCACAGGAGAATGACCTCCAACTTCCACAGCAAAGTTTTGGGATTTTTGCTTTTTTGGGATAAACTGAAATTACAAAATAGGGCAAAGAGCCCAGCCTAAGCAGTGTGAAACTGCACCATCTTTCAAAATTACTTCAATGGGCAAGGAACTGCCAAGGCTCCTGCAATCCTGATGGGTCAAGCTGTCAGAGACAGCCTGGGTCCCATTTCTGGAGGAGATAGTTGGGGTATTTTATTCACAGAAAGTTATTATATCCTTTGTGATTTGTAAAAATAAAATGCAGGGGCACTCCACTTGAAAACAGTGAGCTGCAGGGAGGATAAACCAATTATTTTCACCCAAACAGCCAGTACTGATTAGGGGAAGGCATTTTTCTGGAAGAGGTTTTATCCGTAAAAGATCCAAATTTCCCAGACATTTTAGAATTAATGTGAATCAAGTGAGTTGTAACTGTTTATTTAGAGCCCTACAGCTGTAAAACTTCTTTCCAGATGCTGAGAAGTATTTGTAAAGATGGAATATAACTTTCCTGACTCTAAAGGAAGAGAAAAGCATTCAAACATTTCTCTCCCTCTCTCACCCAGACACTCAGTGGCATTTGATTTCCCTTGTTGTTCATTTTAAGCCAAACCCAGCAAATATAATATAGATATTTATGCTGAAATGGCAAAAAGATGGACACCTTGAGCTAATGAGAAAAGCTGCATTTTCAAGTACTGTGGAGGAGGAAAAGAAATCAAATCATCCAGGGTGGGCATTACTTCATAAAGCAGGATGGAATTAAGCCAAGAGAAATAAGAGCAAGACATTCTCAGGGATGAGAATGAAGTGGCTGTGGACAGTGTGCCTGGAAAAGAGGGGGGAATGGTTCAGAGGGAAGGGAGCTCTGGAACTGCCTGCAAAGCCACGGTCCCAGGGGGCACAGCCAGGCCAAGCCTTGCAGGGCAGCTCTGCAGGGCGCACAGATGGGGTTTGTGCCTGGGCAGTGCCTCTCCCGCCCCGCCCTGTGCCTCCTCTGCCTCCTGCAGGACTGGGAATATGGCCTGGAGGTGCCCAACCAGCAGCAAATCTGCTGGAAACGATGGGAGGGGTCTTCTTGATTTGAAGGGATTATTATCAGACAGAAAGCTCAAGGCTGACCTTTAGGCAGCACCTGTGCAGAGAGGCACCTCCTCTCCCCTCCCACTGTGGAGCTCCTGTGATCCCTGTTGGTCTGGCAAGGCCATTTCATTTGAACACCACAGCAGCAGTGTCAAACAGGAATTAAAGACATTCACTAACTCTGTGATAATTAATTGCTGGATTTCCTTATTTCAGGGGTGAAACGATATGAAATGAAAATTTTGCTACTCTAATGCTGCACAGAAAGCTGAAACTAGCCAGGTTCCCAGTATGTGACCACTGGCTAATGAAATATTTTAACATTCAAGTACAAAAAAAAAGTAGTTTTTAACAGAAATTAATATTGAAGTGTTTTAATAAAATGCAAAGACAGTAACAAAAAATACTCATGTACTTCTATTGGTCTTAATATTTCCTTATAGTTTCTGTAACCAAAGCACTGCTGCATCTGTGCTAGTTCCCAAAATTCTGGAAGTGAACCTCATGACTTAAATATGTAACTTTTTTCTGTAATGCCTCTGGGACTTTGTTGAAGCTGCTCTCTCCACTCAGATGAATTAAAGTAGTATTTTGAAAGGAGAGAATCTGCCATCTGAACCTTTGCACAGAGCTTCTCTTTAAAGCTCTACGTCTGAGGCTTTGCTATGTGAAAAAGAATCCAGTCTCTGAAGAAAGGAGGAATATACAAAGTTGAAGGGCATTTGAGATATAGAAAAGTCTGCTACAGAGAAAGATCTCCACAGACACAGCAGATTAAGTTGTTAAATCTGGAAAACAACAGGGCTTCCCACTTGAACTATGGTAAATTTGAAGTAGTGTCACTAAAGCCAATGGAATTACCATGTCAGAAATCTGATCTAACAGATCAGGGCTGGGCCTGTAAATTCTCCTTATTAATTTATGTAAAACATGAATGCAATATATTATTTACTATCCACTGTACAAATTACTGAAAAAGTACTTAAGTATAAAAGTGTGGCAAATCTTGCAAAAGGAACTACAAATATGAAACGCGACATTAATCACCGGAGTCGTTTGTTTTAATAACGAAAAAATTAAAAAAGAAATTTGGGAAGTAAAAAAAAATGTTACCACACTGAAAATGGAAACCTTTTCAGCCTATGAACATGAAATACCTATTCTGAGTTCTTACACTGAGAGGAAAGAGGAAGTAAAAGGGAAATCTCCCTTGATCACAGCTCAGGTTTAAAAAAGCTTCCCAGAATACCTGTATTCTAAAACCATTAAGTGATGCTCACAACAATGTCCCTGGTTCTGATCATTTTAAGGCCATTATGCTCACCTTACTACATTCAAGCTAGACATGTAACCAGCACCTGTGAGAGCAGGCACTTCTGCTTAAGAGACTTTAAAAACACTGACATGAAATATCAGATGTAGTGCACCTAAGGTCTAGTTTTTTTCTCCAGATGCTACCAGATCCAGTATTTAAAAAGTAGAGGGGGAAACTTTCAAAGAACAAGTGTTACGGGCTTTTTATAATTTAGAACAAATTATAAATTAACCTGTCCAAACTTTTGAGACATAATATACAAGAGCAAACAGCTGAGTTTTCTTTTATTACTCAGGTACTACATTTTTTTTTTTCCCAATAAAAATGTCTTTTAAAAATTTCTTGCTACTGTTATCCCAGCTCAGATCCTGGTACAGCCTTTCAGATGAGGTATTCTACCATCTCTCCATCTGGGAGGTCCTGCCCCACAGTCTGAACAGGGGCTTTTCTTTCAAGAGTGCTGGAGTGGAAGAGTGGCCCATCTATGTGATGAGGAAAAACAAGAGACAGACAATTAAAGGTGTAACTTCAATGAGGTTAGAAATACAACATTAACATTTTAAGTCATCTTGTATCATTGGCCAAAGACAGCTAATAACTTAATTAGTTTTAAAAAATTCAATTCCCATGTATGCAGCCAGACAAATAAAGCTATTTTATCAAATTCCCTTTGGGTACCTCCCACTGATATACAAATCCATATAAAAGTGGAGTGGCTGCATTTAAACCAATGCAGTCAGGGTGGATTTTCAGCACCAGACCTGCTCTCCCTCGATACCCATTAAACAGCACAGCATGGGCAGGAGGCAGAGCCCAGCCAAACACTCTCTGCCATAAAGAACATCAGCATTGTAATGTGTCTGTGAGGAGAAGAGGCAAGGTTGTGTAATCTGCATTGATTTGGCAGAGTGGGCTGGAAAACGAGCAGCTCCTGCCAGCTGGGAGCTCTGTGGGAAGCAAATTCAGCTCCTGGGACAGTCACTGTCAACTGGATTTCCAAGGCTGAAGTTGGTCCTGTGACGGGGATGGCACCAGGACAGCTTTACTGTGACAGTTCCCTCTCCTGGAGTCCACCTGGCTTTGGATACCCACTCAAGGCAGTGGCCAGTTTGAACAGCCCATTTTCATGTGTTTAAACCCCACATCCTACTCACAGCTCACTTCAGAGTAGACACTGACTCAGAGACTGCCCAGGGATTTGCATCTCCCTGCTCTCAAGTCTCAAATCTTGCTGCACCTCCCTGCCCAGTGTGCCCACGCTTGTGCTGCCACTCTTCAGGCTTTTTCTTCACTCCTTCAGAGTGTTTGAGACCACTCAAACACCATCATACTTGTCCCTGAAATCAACTTGTCCTCACAAAAACTGACCCCAGTTTGCCTGGAGGGGGAAAGGGCCATCAGGGCTGCCCCACAGATGGAGAGCAGGTGGCAGGGCCCCCTGGGGCTGGGGCTGAGCTCTGTTACCTGTTTTCTCTGCACTGAAGGCCAGGTTGGTGCTGGGGAGTCGTGCTGGGGTGGGAGCTGCAGGGGAAGGAGCAGCTTTGCCCTGCTCACTGCCCCTGTCTGTCTGGGTGCTGCAGTCTCTGCTGCCTGTCTTGGAGTGGGCTGACAGCAAGGGCGTGGAGGGGAGGACAGGAGAGGGCGTGGAGGGGATGGATTCTGAGCGATATTCTGTTCCCAGCAGAACACCTGTGTGGGAGAAGGGAAGGAAATGTCACAGTCACAGAAAACTGAGGGCTATCAGCTCTACACTGATTGCTCCAGGACCTGCAAAGTGCTCCCTCCCTCAAGAGGCAGCATTGGTCTGCCTTTCCACAGCACCTTTCGGCCCTGGGTGCTGAAGTACCTGAGGAACAGCAGTGTCCCATGTTGCTGCTCGCAGGTGCGCAGTGATCTGCACAGTCTGCAATCACCTGCACCAGATCCTCATTTACATTTCAGGGGGTTTTACTCTCAGTTTTGGGCCTAACTTCTCCCAGGGAAAACACCAAAATGTCTGGGATTTGCTTTGTTACAACTCCATTTCTCAGAACAATGCTGTTGAGCCATTCCAGACAGGAGTCATGTTGGTGCAGGCACAATACTACAGGTTAGAAATCCTGATTAAAATCTCTGCTCCAATTCAGGGAGACTTTACACCTTCAGCCAGTTGTAACACCCAGCTGAAAGCAAGTGCCTGGGAACTCTGAAGATTATCCCAGACATCCCTAAAGTCAGGTGGCAAATTGTGAGTAAAGTTTTACATATTTAATGACAGAACCCAAGTATCAGAAGTCGCTATTTCTCAGAAGTGATTAAAATAAGCAGCTATTTCAAATGTATCCCATCTTGCAGCCAGCTTTGCTGCAGGCCAAGCCAGCTGCTCTATCTGCCCAACACATCCTCCTCTGCCGCTCCTGCCTCCCCTCCAAGCAGTGGCTCGTGTCTCAGAACTGCCACTGATATTTGGAAATTACCCAGGCTGCCCTTCCAGCTCTTGTCCTCCCTCTTCTCCTCCAGGATGGGGGTGCTGCTCAGGGTGGAGGAGTGGGACAGCAAGCCTGAGCCAGCGTTGGAGATGGACATGAGGGACTTGGCAGGTCTCATGGAGGAGAGCTGCTCCGTCTTGCCAGGCTCCTTGCGGGAGCGCTGCTGCAGCACTTTGATCATGGCGTCCTTCTCGATGATCTGAGCGTGCAGGGTCTTAATCCTTTGGGGAAGGAAAAAGGACAGTTTAAGTGTCCCCCATGTCACTGGACTGAGTGTCCCTATGGCTGTCCTAGGGCCCCCTTAGGTATTTGGGGAGGTGGAGGGTGGATGCCAGGAGATGGTCCCAGGCACTGGCTGCTCTCTGGCCCACAGGGCAGATCATGTGGGAGAGTGTGATACACCCACCCACCTCTGGCTGCTAGAAACTGCTCTAAACAGCCGTGGAAGGAGCTCTGAGATAAACCTGAGAGTTATGGGCAGGACATGAGACCAACAGAAAGAATTAACACACTTTGGGAAGTGTGCACTGGGGGCCTAACCCCAGGGAAAACAGCTCTGTGAGCCTGCTAAGGGGCGGCTGGAGCCTGGGGTCTGATGAAGATACCCTGAAGAGACAAGAGGAACAAGCTAGATGCAAAAAATCTGAGACAAGACTTTTTTGCATTAGCCCTCAGTATCAAGACAGGTTTTGGATAGCTGTGTTTATACTTCCTCGGCCAAATGAGTGTCTGGCATTTGACATCGTTGCTGCTGGTGAAGACACAAGAATTTCTGGTTCTGAGGTGTGTACCCAGGTAATTAATGTCAAATCCCTGTCCCAGAGAAGCCAGATAGGACCAAAGTGCACTTCACCTTCCCTCCATGTCGAGACATCTCCTGTTGGCCAGCAGGATCTCCTCCTCCTCCTTCTGGATGCGAGCCTCCAGGGAGGTGTCGTAGCTGGGGTTGGGCGAGTGGCTGATCACCGTGGTGTCCCTGGGAACAAGCAGGACAGCATGTGAAGGACCTGCTAAGCTTGCTGCTTTCCCCCCAGCAGCACAAAAGTCCTGCTCAAATGGAATCAATAAGAATATCCACTTTTTTTTTGAGTTTAAGCTGGCTCAGTGTCTTCCAAAAATCCAACCCCTAACCTCATTTGTGTGCTAGTGAAGAAGGATTACAAAAACATGCAGATCATTACAACATCCTGTCCATCTCAGACCAGTGCCTCACCTAAACTGAGTCACTAAAGTGATCAATAAGGCAAATCCAAGGACACAAGGAGGGGAAAGGAGCACCAGGCACTTTTCTTCAACTTCAGATGAAAAGCTTTTTCCCTTCCCTTTCCAACAGTATCATATAGGGGATGTGAATATCAAAGGGAACGAGGCATGGAAGTTTCTTAAGCTATCCTAAGCAGCTTGACCTTAAAAATTTGGAATAGGGTGAAAAGAGTTTCAGACTGATTTCATATAAGGCCTAATGTTAATACTGTGATAGTTGGTCAGCCCACTAACCAAATAATGAGTTCACTCTAGTTGTGAACGTGGAAGGGCATGAGAAGATCATTCACCAAAAAAAACCAGCCTGGGCTCTAAAACACTCTTCCTGAAACGTCAGCTCCCCAAGGAATGCCAGTTTCCACTGTTAAAGAAAAGGGAAAGAAATCTGGACAGTGTAGATGAGGTTGCCACTGGAATTAGTGGAATCTAGATGGAAATGGAAAAGCAGAGGCTCTTTCCTGACTGGACAACATTCTTGTTCACTTAATGAAACCTGAGCAGGCCTAACAGATCCCCTCCCACTCCATGATAAACAATAGACCAGGCCCCAACTTATCAGCCCACGCTGAAAATGTAACATGGCCTCTGAGCACAGGCAGCAGCAGGAGCCTTTAGGGAATCTCTGGGGAGGTGGAAAACAGTGCACAAGAAGCATCAATACCCTAAAATAACAGCTTCCTTCTGGAGCAAGATAAGATAAGTCTTTAAATGCTAACACAGCAGATCTGCAGCTTCACCCCTGTAATTCCAGTGTGATCTTACAAGCTGGGAAGCCAGTTGTGATAACATCCCTATCTGGATTTGGCTCATGAAACAATCTACAATAAAATCTGCTGTCCAGAACCATAAACCAGTGAGCAATGAAATTACATGCAAGCAAGACCTAATGCTAAGGAGTTGCACTCCAGTAACAGCTCCTGTTTACCAACCAGCTGAGGCACTCGGGCCTATTTACAGCCCTAATAAGTGTTTCTGTACAGTTGTCTTGGAATGGGAGCTTGTTACCAAATTTCAGACACCCTTCCCACCCCCACAAGCAGTGCTTTCCATACACAGCAGAATGTTTTGAGCAGAATTTCCTAGTAGATGCTTCTGGTTAGTAACCAGACAATACCACAAAGTAATTTGCAAAAACATTCTGGAGAACAAGGAAGCCATTCAGGGTGAATGATGTGAATCACCAAGCTCACCCCATCTCACATGATTTCAGCAAGGAATGATTCCTGTTTTAAAAATAAAAAAAAAACAAACCCAAGCCTCTTCTCCTTTGAATCAACAGCTTCTAGGAATGGCTCAGAACAATTCTAAATTGGAAAATGGATCCTGCATGTGGAAGAATCTTCCCCTGGAAAAACGTTTCTAATTGCTGGCAGTTGCACAGCTCCCAGGAAGAGCAGCCAAGCTCCACTTGCTTGCAGAGTCTGAGGAGCTGCTCAGACCACAGGGTGAGCAATCACAGGAGGATGGCATGACAACATTCCTGGTGGGAAATATGACATTCAACTGGAAAAATAAAGTAATCCCAATACTGTGAAAAGTCCCATTTACCTCTGAGCAGCCACGGTGGCAGCTGCATCCAAAGCAAACTGTCTCATCACACTTTCCTCCAGGTATTTCTGTTCCCACTTGGTCATGTCAGCTTCCAGAGCAAGGATCCTCTCTTCCTTCTCACGCAGGAGCTCCATGAGCGCTGTGGCGTTGTACTCAGAGACGTTGGCAGCCTGAGATGTGCCCTGACGCTGATTCCCAGGAGGAGAAAACCAAACCAAACAGAAATACAGATCTCAGGATGCAGCTGTAAGGCTCAGGGTTGGCTGGTTTGCTTTTTGTCACTGGCTTGACACAAGAATCCCCCAAAGGGAAATGCAGTGGCTTTATGCTGTGTTGGGCAGGCTAACAAGAAAATACCTGAGATGGAAAACACTCCTTCCAAAGCCTTCTTTGCCATGTGCAAAGCCCCAGATACACATCCCAGAGCTGGACTGTGCTATAGAGGTGTGATGTGCACCGCTCTTCCATAATCCCTGATGTTACACAGACTGACTGCCAAGTGTTCAGCAAGGCACTGACTAGTATAATCCCTCCAAAAAATACATCCAAAATATTTTTAAGGCATTTGATTGCTAAATTAATGCGATCAGTGTATAGCAATTCAATTCCAAAGCAAGATTTGGAAGGCAGGCAGTGTTCCCTTTCAAAGTAAGGAAGCGTGGAGATTTGCTCAGCTATTAGTTAAACAAATAAAAATTGCAGTTTTATATGGAAGTCTCATGTAGGATTAGCAAGACATTTGACTTAAAAAATAAAATAAATGGTTTAAAGGAATAGAAAGTAGACAGACTAACTATTTTATGCTGAGCTCAGAATTTTTAACCATGTCAGGAAAACAATCTTTTGTGTTGACTCAGGCTCAATGTAAAAAGGTGTGGGGTTTAGAGTACCTGATCTCCCAAAAGTGTAATAGAAAAGTTTATCAAATTACTGTGACTCCTACTGAAGCTAATGCAAAACCCCAATATTTAAATGTCTACTGCTAAGCAGGGATGGAAGTTAGGGGATAAAAGTAACCTGACACTAAATGTGATTTAGAACACAGGCCTGCATCCTATTTCCAGTACAATTCAGACACCTGACAGTTCATCTGTATTTAAAACAGGCTGAAGTAAATGCAATACTTAACACACCTGCACATTCTACTTCTCATTCATTCTTTCCACTGAAAAAGACTCATCATAATATTGCAATACAGTCTATGTGAAACTCCCATTTATTTCCATAAACTGCATTTATAGAATTGGCTTTGCTAGTTTAGCCTCGTGTGCTTCTTTTATATTCAAAAGGCTTTTGAAAGGCCTCGTTTCAGGCCAGTTGTTAATGAATTTTATAGAAAATCCCAAAATGTGAACAAGATTTCAAAACTAATTTCAAATAATATAACCATGGTATTTAAAGGTAAAGCAGCATGTAGCTATGAGGCTATTTGTGCATCTTGTCACAGGACTGTTGACAGGATTGCTCCTTATCTGAATTCTCTGGCTGAAACAGAATTAAATCAGGTAAAAGCAATACAATGGCCAGGAAATCCATGAATCTAACTAGGGAGAAGTTTTTTAATGACAAGATAAAAGATTCTGTGTGGGGCAGGGAGCAGTCCTGCAGGAGCAGGGCAGGGCCGGGGTACCTGCTGCATGCGGAGCGATTCCAGCTCCCTCTCCAGCCGGGTGCGCAGCCGGTGCTCCAGCTGCTCCCTCTTCTCACACGCTGCCTGCAGCTGCACCAAGGCCTGCTGCATCTTGTCCACCTTCTCAACATAGACCTGCTTCTTCTTCAGCTGAAACCAAGCAAGAAAAGGCAACGTGAACGATGAGAACGAGCGAGTGAACTTTGGGCTTTGCCACCGGCCAGCAAGAAGATGGCCGCGGGACTTGCAGCACCTGAAGGGAGCCCACAGGAAAAATGGAGAGAGACTATTGACAAGGGCCTGGAGAGACAGGACACAGGGAATGGCTTCCCACTGCCAGAGGGCAGCCTTAGAGGGGATACTGGGAGGAATTGTTCTGCAAGGGTGGGCAGGCCCTGGTACAGGCTGCCCAGAGCAGCTGTGGCTGCTCCTGGATCCCTGGCAGTGCCCAAGGCCAGGCTGGACATTGAGCTTGGAGCAGCCTGGGACAGTGGGAGGTGTCCCTGTGATTGGAACTGGATGATGTTTAGGGTTCCTTCCAGCCAATTCATGAGTGCTGTCAGTGGGCCCGAGCCTCCTGCTCTGGACTGCACATTCAGGATGTCAGAGCTCTGTCCCAGCTCTGCTTTCCTGCTGGGTGCATTTGTCCTTTTTGTCCTCAGTGACCCCGTGGTAGCAATAGGGAAGCAGGAAATTGTCTGTGGCAAGTGTCTGAGAGCAGCAATGGACTAGAAAGGGCACCAGGGACTGAACCAGGGTTTGAGTGACTTGACACACGTTTCCAAGGTAACTGCAGCAGTGTTTAGAGCTGGTCTCCAAGAACACTCTCAGTGCAATATTGAAAATTGCTGGCAGTGTGTTTACAAGACTAAGCAGAAACTGAATCAAAATTTGTAGCACCCTATTGCAGTCCAACCACAATAAAATAAAAGGATCAAAGCACACACCAGCCATGGCCCTGGCTTTCCCCATGGCAGGTTTATCCCAGGTTTATCCTGGACATCATGAGAGGTCCTGCTCTGATCCTGACACTGCCCATCCATCCTCCTCCACTGCTCATCCTGCAAATCAAGCTGCCACCCAGCCTCACAAAAAGCAATAAAAAGAGCCCCCCAGTAACTGTCTTAGCAAGGTTAATCCACAGTTCAGGCAGAATAAAAACAAAATAAAATATGACTTGAAAAAAATAATAAAACATATCCAGGGCCCAGCACTATTCAAATATAGGGAAAGCTGCACACCTGTGGGCATTATTTTCTGTTTAGGAAAAGACTAACAATTGCAATTAGCTGGCCCTGTGCAGCAAATCTGGGGCACTGCTTTTGTAGCACTGATTGTCATAAACCCTGAAATACAAAAATAGCAGGAAGAAGGCAACTTTTCCCAACAGTCAGAGCCAATGTTCTAGAGAAGCACCACAATGCAAAACACAGACTCCCTTATGTGAGTTCAAAGAGCTGCTCTACAGCTTCATGGAAGAAAAGCCCACTGAGGGATATTAAAGACAAAAGACACCACTTTTGGCTCAGGAAGTCCTTCTTGGAAGTGGAAAGTATTCTGGGGAAGTATCAGTGCTCACTGGCCCCATTCTGACAGTGTTCCCCAGGAATCTGCTCTCAGTTTCAGCAGACACAGGATACTTTGATCTGAACAACACGAGCTGTTCGTTCTTACATCGCACCTTTGTTCCAAAAACCTCTTATCATGTGTTTCTTAAAAAATGTTCCCTTTTCTCACTCCTGTTCCTTCAGGCAATGCGAAGAGCAGAGACAGAAAAATCTCCCAACACTATTAATCCCAGACATAGAATCCTTTTCTTCTCTCCATAAAGTCAGCAGGCATCTAATCTCACAGCGTGAATGTTGCTGCCTTAGAGGATTTTCCTCAAACAAGAATTTTATAATAAAAGTTACAATAAACAGTGAGCAATCCAGCCAAAGGACTTCCCACCAGTGCATGTACAGTAGAAAGGTATTTTTATTCTTTGATTGCTCAAGATTTCAAGCTTGTTTGGAATGGGAGGGATGAGAACATTTTAATGTAACTTAATAGCCCACTGCTGCTCTGCAGAAAATCAGTAAGTACGTTATACTTAATAAGTCTTCTTATTCCAGATCACAGTACTTGATAACACCAATTTAAGGTTTGTCAGACTCCACTAAAGTGTGGATTAATGCACCAGATTTAAACTTAGATTAAGAGCAGCTCAGAGTAGGCAAAATTGATAAATACAAGGTCAGCAGCAGAATCCAGAAATGGAGAGCACTCAGCACCTTGGGTTTTGACCTGGACAAGAGTGAGGAACAACTTGATAAACTCACTAACAGTGAAATACCATGCACTGAGCTGGAAAATAATCTCTTCAAAACCAGCTCTCCTCCCTCTCTCTTCTTTATAAAAGAAGTTAAGGATGAGGTGATGGACATTTGGCCTCATTACCTACTACAAAACACTTAAATTTCTGAGCAGCTTTTTAACACACAGGCAAAATCCTGCAAAAGCAGCCACAGACAACATTTTACAGTTTCACAGTTAACAAACCTGAGTATGCATATGTGTGGATTAACGTTCTGGCCTGCATTCAAAGAATACCAAGAGCCCAGCCAAAAAGCAGAATTAGGACACAAAAATTCCACTGAAACATTCACTTTGAACGTGCTCCCATCAGCCAAACCTGCAGGTGAAAAGTTGCAACACAAGCTGTTGCCCCAGCTCCCAGCACTGCCTGCACACGCCTGACTCGGGCACCAGACCCAACGTACAGGCACAGCTTGTTCAGTGGCTTTGCAAAAAGACAACATTTTTTTTCTCCCTTCACAAGATGCACTTCATCTTCCAGCATCAGGAAGAATTAGGAATGTTGGTAGGCTTAGGGCTGGCGTGTGTGTTCTTTTCAACAGCTTAAAAATGGAATTAATTCACAAATTCCTCAAATAATTTTTAGGTTTTTGGAACCCAGGTGTTCAGTAAGCTTTAAAGGCGTGGGATGTGCTCCAGACAACTCAACTTTCCTAATACCTTTTGTCAGAATTATCCTTTCTCTATAAGATAATCTCTTTTCATGCACTTGCTGCCCTCAGTTAAGTCACTGCATATTTTGGCACTCTCATTCATTTCCAGCTCTGCCACTCTGTTACTCCAAGTATTTGTGAGAAAAATTTCCCTTTCTGGGAACCAGGATTCTCCAGAAGTGGTAGAAGGGAAATCTAAATTCATACAGTTTTGGTTTTCATCTCTCTCTGACCAGATCTGAACTCTCAGTGTAAAGAGGATCAGGAATTATTCTTCCAAGCACAGAGGGATTTCATTACCAGAAATTGAGAGTATGATCTTGTTTTTCTAAGGCAGGAATTGGAAACAATTTCCTGAGTATTGCCAGGGTGCTGAAGACATAACTAGGATGGGAAGAAGGAAAAAAGGCAGCATGCTGAGGCTTGTTCTTGGTCATTTGCCATGGATTCCCCACCCTCCCTCTCCCAGCAAAGAACCCAAACTGGCTGCTCAGTGCCAAGGGCCACAGCAGCATCTACCAGGGCAGGGATGGCATCAAAGGACACAGGAATTCTCTCCTCTGCATCAGGCCTTGCAGTGAACACGTGCTCCAGATAAGAGCTCATTCCTGAAGCTTTACAAGGATGCAGTCACGCCCTTTGGGATGTAATTTTAAATAAATTTGACAAGATAGTAATTTTCCTTTTGATGGTACAGCATTTAACTAAGAGGCAAGCTCATGTTCACATAATGTATTGTAACTGCTTTGCCTCCAAGGGTGCTCTGAAAATGCAGAGCATTTTGCTAATGAGAATATCTTTATTTTAACACCTATTTATGATGTAAGATCTCTAATAACCTCTGTGCATGTCTGGAAGCACAGCAGGATGACTGTATCCCTTCCCAGCATTTCCTACAGCACAGTTTTAATAATGTCCTTATCATCTCCAGGTCAGTTCCTGACTGCTTTGGAAAATGTCCTAACCAAGCATCAGAGGTCAGGCTATCATTTATCAACAAAATTTTCTGACTAAACCAATGTAAACAGGAGCAGTCACTCTCCAGTTGCCATTTACTACAAAGTTTATGTAAATTCTGCAACAGGACTGAGGACAAGAGAAATAAAAACAGCCATGACTGGCCTGGGCTCTGCAGAAATCCAGGGCACAAAGAGCAAAGCAATGCAGGGAATATCCCTAAAAAATTCCCTGGCTGCCTGACCAAGTATTTCCCCTCTTCATTTAATTTCCCCTCTTCCTTGGCATGTGCTTGTGTGGTCTGAAATCAATGGCCAAAGACAAAGTTTTCCTCTCAGAACCAGGAGATATTTGATTATTACTACAATTGCCCAGCAGAAAGGGAATGAACAACATTCTAAAAGCCAAACAAATCCTGTTCCTCATTTATTTAGGCTTTGACAGAGCATGCAATGCCTTTCAGGGATGCCAGGTCCTTGCAGAAGGAAGGCTCTGAGGAGGGCACAGAGGTTTCATGGAAAGGGAGCAGGGACACACAAGAACGAGGAATTTTCAGTCAAGTCACAAAGGAGGCTGTAACATCCTCCAGCTGCAGCTGCCTGTGCAGGACAAACACAGCCCTGGACACAGCAGGTGAGAGGGAAGGATCTTCTTTTTGGAAAGAGATTCATTGCTTCCAGATGCGTTACTCAGCAAAGATTTTTTTTTTTTTTTTTTTTTTTTTTCTGCCTGGGGAAGAAGAGAAGATTTCCTGCAATGATTCAGAACTCTCCCAGGCATTTTGTCAAACCCAGCCATTACCCTCTTCATCTTGGACAGCTCCTATTTCAGCGAATTGGTAACACTCATCAGCATCTGCTTGTCTCCCACCCACTATTTCTGATGCCTTCCAAGTCCTTTGTTTAATATATTCAGGGTGTTTTCATAACATTCTGGGTTTATCCTAAAGCTGAATCCATTGAGATGCAGCTGAAAATGTGTTTCCCCACAAGAATTTGCCTGCTATGGCAGAAATGCAGTTTAATATAAAAAAAAAAAAAAAGAAAAGAAAAGAAAAAAAAGAGCCAGCAAGCACGTTTCAATCACCTCACCCTCTTGCAGTTGGAATATATTCCTCCAGGATGCCTTTGAACCCTCAGTTTGTTTGAATTCAGGCCCAACAAGGCGCCAGCGGCCTCAGCAAGAATTCCTGCTGAAACAATTTGGTAACACTATCCCCTTGCTAGGGAACAGTGTTTGTGGCATGGCGATGTCACAATGTAGTCGCCCCGTTTGTTTGTGTTAAAATAAAGTTCTAACTCTCAAAGCCACCTCTGGAAAATCACTAACTGGCAGAATATGTGAGACAGGGACACGGCAATAAAAAGGCAGATCTGTCACAAGAATGCAGCTCATTAGAGGGAACCAGTAACAGGGAAAGTAGGGAGGGTTCTCTCTTCTGCACCAAATCCATCCAGGAGTGACAAGCCATCCAAAAAGTGTCCTTTTTAGAAGCAACTCTTTCCTCAAAGGAGCATTAAATAGCTCTCAGAGTCTATGTGAAACAAAGCTGTGGAGACCAGGAATATCTTTTTACAGACCCAGGGAACTGACTGGAAAAAACTAGACCAGGCATCAAGCAAACAGCTCTCCTTTGGGTCTCCTCCCTACAAGCGAGAGCTCTGTTCTGAAACTATCTCAGGCACAGCATAAAAAGTACAATAGATGTCATTGGGAAATGTATTTTTGCATTTCCCCCCAGACAGAATCGTCTGTGTTATCAGAAATAGAGCATTTTTTTCTCTCCACAACAGCACAGTGAGAAATGATCACAGTATCTCAGCTGGTGTCTGCTTCATGTGGAACTCTGACGGCTGAAGGATTCCTAGAACTTCTAAACACAGCAGTTTGAGAAAAGATATTTCATTCAAACTTGTCCCCTCCCTTATCCCCCAGTTTCTACCCATTACAGAGGTTGTCTGACTCCTCTTCTCACTGCAAGGTGTGTGTGTGCGAGGATGGTAAGGAGCAGATATTTTTATCTTCCTGGTGGTTGTCACTATTCTTCAAAGCTGTCTCCTTGAGGCACTCGGTAAAAAAAGTGGTTTGTAAAGCAGTGGAGCAAAGGAGTACAAGTTACACTACTATAAAAAACCCACAAACTTTTCTTAAGCTGAAGTGTGGTCTTCCATGGTATAAATTAAATAGGGTAAGCAGAAATGACCAAGTTTGAGGGGAAGAAAAAAAGTAAAACCAGTAGCACTTGTAGCCTCTGCACTCAGCAGTTGTGGTTAGATAAAGTATTTGGCACCAAACTCCCTCCTGCAACATTCCAAGTCTGGTAAGGACTGGCAGCAAGTCAGTATTTACTCAGTGTCAGGTGGGTCAGGATGGTCCTTTCTGCAAAGCCAGCAGTTCTGGCCCAGAGCAAAGCCCAGTTTAACTGCTCCATCTGCTCTCACGGTGTATGTGAGCAGATGGGGTTAAAACCTGTGTGACCAGCCACAACCCTGCTGCCATCCCACTTGAAACCTCACAGCAATCCATGCTCCAAAAATGAAAATTTTTCATTGCTTTAGCTCCAAATATTATCACTAACTGTTTCTGACTGTGATATGGATTTTTAGGCCAACATACATTTTACCTCAAATATATCACATGTAATGAAAATAATCTGAAGTTTTGATTTCAGAAACCACAGACCAATACTTCACTAGAAACAATTTTAGTAAGCTGCTGATTTATGCAAAACTGTGGAACATTTACTAAAGGGAAGAACAAAAATAGAGAAGTGAAAATAGGGGTTAATAAGTGTGTATCTTTATGGAGAGTAGAGAAGTAGTAAAGTTTAAATATTATATATAAAACATATACATACTTAGCTATTCTGTTCGCAGACACATTTAAGTTTGCTTTAAATATTTATGATCACTCACCCTATTTTGCACTCTGCAGAAATAAACCCCACAGTGTCAAAAACTTTAATGGCAGCTTGTTCTAAATTTGAAGAGCCATTTCACCCCTGCTAACAGGGAAAGCATTCTGTGAATGTCTACTTTTGCATCCAACTGCTTCACACTGTACTTCAGTATCTCCAGTGCAAGCCCTTTCTCCATCACATTTAGCACCCCTTTATCTCTCCTTTCACTCTCACTTGGATGCTAAAATCCAGTATATATAAAAACCCTCAAAGCTCCACAGGTGTAGACAAGTGGCTGCATTTTACAGATGGGTGGTTTTGTGCAGACTGGCAATTCAAGCCAAGCGTTTTGAAAAGAATCTAAAGCTCCAGTTCCAATGCAACATTTAAATTCAGTTACAGTCATACGTGGCTTACAGCTCTCCCTAGAATGGAAATACGCTTTTTATAAAGGATCTGGTGCATACAAGGCAAGGTTACTCTGCTTAATAGGAAGTCAAAATGGAAAGGGTAAAAAGAAAAGCTGAAAACTTACATTACAGGAGGCAACAACTGATGTATGCATCCTCTCCTCAGGCCCTGAGCCAGAGAAGCTGCCAAACCTGAGCCTAAGAAACTCCACCCTCCTCTGCAGGACCAGTTTGGAAATTCCTGACATTTACAGGGACTAGTCACCCAGATTAACCTGGCCAGGATAAAGAAATAATCCACAAATTGTTCCTATCTCTTGGCCACTGAATGTCACTAACTCAGAATGGTGTTCCCAGTCCTTTCTCAAGGTGCCCAGAGCTCTGATCAGCTCCTTGGCCACCTTTCAGAGTTACCAAACAGCCAAAAGGAGATTGGAGAACTTTCCACAGTTCAACACTAATGAGGCAACAAATGTGTTATAATCCTAAGTATTTCATTAAAAAGTGATTTGGGAAAACCTGCAAAAGTGACTCCTTACCATTTGTTTCCCCTTATTCCCCTGTCACCTCTAGGAGAAAGCAGAGTTAATTCCTGCTCCTGGCTGAGACACTTCCATATTTATCTACAGCAGGAAGGGTGGCACTTCCTGCACAGCCTGGGATTCAAGCAAAGGTTGGATGCATGTGACCACAAGCCCTCATGCAGATCATTTCACTCTGGATCAGCTTGTGTGTGTTTTTTAAGCTATCACTGAAGCAATTTAGCCCAGAGTGACTTACCTATTTCACTATTCTGCCTAGGCAGGAATACTTTGCCACAGCACTGAACCCAATTCTTCTAGTAAAACAAGAGCAGTCTTTTGAAAATAAAACATACAATTATTATTACCCCTCAAGGCTTCAACTTTACTGTGAGGGAGCCAAAATTGGTACCTGCACAGAGGTTCAACCCAGCCAGGTGCTGTGTGTGCTGGCCCAGCTGATCAGAGCACTTCATCCACACTGACTCCAAGCATTTTCCAGGGAAACCACAAGGATGTCCCATGTACTTGGAGTCAGTGACACATCAGACTTTAAAATAAGGTGCTGAAATTTGGATGAAAGCCAAAGAGCTTCATTACATTGCAGAATCAACGACAGAATACTTTGAGAGCCAAAGAGAGCCATGTCACATGGAAATTACCCCATAACCCAATGCTCCCTGTCCCCTGAGTGAGTGCAAGCCAGCCATGCCAGGCTAAAAGAGGTTATGACAGCAGGTAAACCCACAAGAACATCCTGAATGAGCAGAGCAGGTCCAGGGGAGATCCACAGGGACTGAGGGAAGGCTTCCATGAAGAGATTAAAGAAGGGCAAGACTTAGGAAGGCTCAGGGGAGGCTACTGAGGCAAATGCAGAGCTCAGAGAAGAGCAGGCTAAAACTCAGAAATGAGCACACCTGTACCTGGGAGAGGAGGATATTCACTTGGTATTTATTCATTCCTCCTCTGTTAGCACAACGGGATGCTGAAGGGAGAGAGAACTAAAAGCAGGCAAGGGGAGGGTTTGAGGAGTGTCTGAAGGCAGCAAAATTCAGGTGGACATGGGCACAGTGCCCAGCTGAGGGGGACACTGAGTGCTGGTAGCCAGGGAGATGGCAGGGCTGGAGAAGAAATCTGCAGTGAGGAAGTGTGCTTGGTCAGGACATTTCCTCCCGAGACTCTCCACGGAGGAAGAGAAGGAGTAAAGGAAGCAGAGGCTGCAGTGGGAAATGGGGCCTTTGAGAGAGAGCAGAAGGCGGGAGGAAAGGACGGACACTGTGACGCAGAAAGGCACGAAGGTGAGAGCCATGAGTGCCAGGGACAAGACTACAAAAGAAACTGCTGTGAAAGCTGCCCAGCTAAGCAGATCAAATGCATTATCCCCTCTTGGGAGGAAAGGGAGAGAAAACAACTAAGGTCATGCCCAGATTATTACAAATGCTGGGCATACATGGTGATCTGCACTGTCCCCACACCTGGCACGGGGATAAGCTGCATTCATCTGATATTACTTGAAAGTCCATCCAGATCTGAATTTCTGCCAAGTTCAGCAGGTTTCCAGGGCTGAGATTCCACTTCCAGCCCACTTTTACAAGTTGAAACAAAAAGAAAACAAAATATGGCTGCTTAGACAAAAGCATTTCCAAGGAAATAGAGATTTGTGGCTTATGTGCTTAGCTAGTCAACACAAAGCTAAGCCGATACAAACAGCTTCGAAGAAAGCAGATTTCCTTATAACTTCCACAAGACAAACTCATTCCCACAGCCACTTCAAGCCACCCTGAGTCCTCTCTCTCAGCATCCTCACCTCCTCCTCCAGTTTCACCACCTTGGCCTGAGCGTTGTTCAAGGCCTGGTCTCGGATCTCGATGTGTCTCCGCTGGTCCTCGTTGGTGGAGCGGGCAGCAGCCAGCTCTATTTCCAGTTTCTCTTTTTCCCGCTGCGTTTCCTTGTCTGTGGATAAAAAAGTGATAGTTATCAGTGCACAGCACTCGTCTCTGCCCAGTTTTCAGGACCCTTTCACTCCAGAGATGAAGGGAAGATTGCACTGGGACTTCTCACAAGAAAGAGAATGCAAATCTAGTCCGAAGAGGGAAAATAAAAGGACATGGCTTTCAAGGAAGAGAAGGACCTGTAATCCTGAGAAACAAGTATGGTACCTTCAAGCAACAATATGCCACAAAGATAGTGAGAAGGAATAGAAGGTGCATCACTGGTACAGTTACTCAGGTAATTTGCTGTGATTATACAGATGGTTAGTGAAACTTGGCACCTCTTCACCTCTGAGCTTTCAGCAGTGGAAAAGAAACTGAGTAATTTCAGTATCTCAGGGGCTGGGGAGAGAGACAGCAGACTGGTGTTCCTGAAAAACTTGTGTTTGTTTTTTCCACACTGACCCCCCCAAACTGCAAGGGGGTTCTGTCCCTTCTCAGAGGAACCTCCAGCAATATCTTCAGAGTCAGAAAACAAATTAGCAGTGAGAACTCATCAGTCTTCCTCTACTACCTGTAAAAATGACCCCCTGGGCCAGAAATGAGGCACATACATCTGTTCTGTCCCTTCTCAGAGCAGACCTGCCACCCCAAACACAGCAGCTCATTCTTTTCTGCTGCTCTCCAGGAAGAGCTGGACGCTGTTGGAGCAGCAGTGCTGAGTGTTGCAGGAACAGAGCACTACCTTCATAAAAAGATAGATAGGATAAAAATAATTGGAGACTGGAGAAATTATCACACAGGGGTGTAAGGCAAAGCCACAACACAGAGCTGATGTCCTGTGTGTATGTTGCCATTCCCAGCTCAAGCCAACCAGCTCCAAAGATAACATTAACCCACTTGCTGGATACACAACCACAGAATACTCCCTGGAGTGATCTACACCCAGCACTGATGACACCAGAGAAACTGCATTCCAGAAACCAATATCCCACGACAAAGGAATGAGGACAAGGAGTGGAAGGCTTGAAAAACAGGAACGAGGTGCTGGGTGTTAGGACAGACTGCATATGGAGTACACAGGCCCGTTTGTGCAAGCATGTGCATAACTATATTTACAGGACCACAATTACTCCCTTTCTTCTGCCAGCAAAGAGCCAGGAGCAAAGCTTTAGCAACACAGAGCAGCTAAAGATTCCCTTCTGCCAGGGAATCAACACAGCCCACACACACATTGCAAAACAAACCTGTCCACCATCAGCACCCAGAGCTCTGCAGAGCAAACCCTGAGTGCAGCTCAGAGCCAGCCCAGGACATCAGGACAAGTGTCATCACCTGCTTGGTTTTTTTGCTCATCTTTTCCCAGCATTTCTCCCCCACCCAGGAATGAGTTGCTGCCAGTGTGAGCACATTACACTGTACTGCAGAGACTGAGCTGCATTGAGACAGAGTGGCATTATGCCAGCAGGTATCAGCCAGTGCTACCAGGCTGTTTGTTAATCTGCAAACGCTTGCAGAGAGGTTTTTGGAGGTTTTGTTGCAGACTTTTCTCCAAATGAGAACTGCTTCACTTGACAAGTGCCTGCAGCACCCCTAGAAATGCTGGGACCAATGAAATGCAGCACTGTGGCTTCCACGTTCATCCAAAAGGGGAGGTCCCACAGCTTTGGCCTCCCCACCTTTCTGGGTGCACCTCTGAACCTCAGTGTCCACCCAGCAGAAGGAGAGACCAAACTCCCAGACTTCCCAGTAACCACCAGGAGTTTGGAATTCACTCCCTGACAGCCATTTGCTTGCAAGGCAAACCACAAGGAACAAGCTAAAGATGACACAAGAGAGGGACACCAGAGTCTGTCAGGGTAGCTGCAGTGTCTGTTACACCACAGGAAAAACTCTGTTTTGCAATTTTATTGCACTACCTTTTTATATAACAATTGGGGAAAAGTGAGCATTGTCAGAAGGGTGGAGCACACTGTGGGATGAGAGAAAAGTTGGCCCGGCGCCGTGGGCCTCAAGACATTTCAGAACAAAGGAAGAGCAGCATTTCACACCCCTCATTTTGGTTTGCCTTGTGATAAACCCACTGCTATGGACAGAATTCCTGACCCTCACCCAGCCCAGCAGACTGCAGGAGTGTTCATCCCCTTTATTTGTGCTGAACAGGATGGGGCAGTGGCAAATTAAAGAGGAAGGAGATAGGAGACCCACCAGGCTCCTCTCCTACTGGCCTCAACTTATGCCAGGACTCCTGTCAGCCTGGGAAGATTTAATCTTAAAGCTTTCAAGGAATAAAATAGGTGGATAGAATATGTAAATTATGGGGTAAACACTAATTTTACAGTTTAATTGCAAATTACCTTTGCTCCAAAATCTCTAATAAATCCCACCAGATGGACTCTACATGCTGACAGAAAAGGAATTCTTGAATCCCTTCTCCTTTCTCCACTGCCAGTTTTGGACTGCCACTGCCCTGATTTCTGTGCTGATAATTAACCTGCCTCACTGTCCTCCTCCCCAGGGTGCCTGGAGCTTTCCACTGACCCACAAAGGCTGTGTAACTCACTTTGTGCAAAGAGCTGGGAGATGGTTTTCCGATTGTCTTCAGACCCCTCAAACTCCTTCTCTGCCAGCTGCTTGTTGGCTGTCTCCATACGTTCTGCAAAAATGTTCAACAAAAGCAAACTAAAATGAAAAACTTTCAAGCATTAAGTTACATCTGCTCAGGGCATTCCTGATGCTGGGGGAATGGATTGCCTAATTCTACAGCCACTTTTGAAATGTTTCTAATTATGTCCAAAAGGAAATATGTTCAATGAGACAAAACAGGTTAAGTTCCAAAGAAATTGTGTTAAATGTTTATAACACAGAAGTTTATTTTTTCAATTTATACCTTTATTTTTTCCACACAAATAAATCCCACCATACAATTAAAAGATCTCTTATAATTCTCCACTAAATCTTAACAGAAGACTAAGTCACTATTGTACAATTACCTGACTTGAGGGAATAGTGCAAAAACCCTAAAAAAAGCTTAACAGCTCAGCTGCTTCAAGCTGCTAGAAATTTGTATCAGTCTGTGAAACTTAGAATGAAATGTTTACACTGTGTTTTATTATGAACAAGATTATTTAATGCAGGCCTTTGTGCATAGCACTATGAAATGTATGGCTTTACTTCCTGGATGGAAAACAATTTCTGGGAGTCTTAGACATGGAGGCAGTGACAGCATGCAGGACAATAAGAAGGCTTTCTTGACAAAGTTAAACTTGCAGTTTAAAAAACTGTTTGTGCACCTTCAAAAAAATCTCAAACTGCAGATGTTTTCCACCTTCCAACTAATGCTTAAACTTTTACCCCTGGTAAGGTCAAATACCACTCAACACCACTCTGCTGCCAGCCACGGTGCTGCCTCAGCCTCTTAGCAAGAACCAGACACCAATAACATCTCACTCTGGAAAAGGAAGGGAGATCCAAAAAAACAGATGCCTACATTGATAAGGAATGACAAGACCTTCAGGAAGAACAGACACTCTGCAGTTTGTATGTCAGTGCAAAAAGGGTCACTGGACAGGAAATAAAGTGAACGTGCCTGGTGTGGGATTAGGCAGTCAGCAAAACCTCTTTCCATTTGTGTAAACTGAACAAATTGTACAAATTGTCTCTAGGATAAAAGACATGAGAGAATTCCAGGCTTGCATCTGGTTTATGGTATTTGGCTTATCACATGTTTCTTGTCAATGAGAAACAGGCTGGAAATGAAAGACTGCAGCCCTCTTCTAAACCTGTCTTTTCCATTCCTCCAGCAAGTGCTTAAAATCTCTGACTACTGAATGCACCTGAGTATCCTGTCATATTCCAGTCGTGTCAGACACTGAATTCTGCAGCAAAACTCTGTCCTGCCAAGTAAGCATAACAATAAAAGCCCCCAGCATTGAAGAACAGAAGTTTTACTTCATTTACCTCTGAGATCCCTGTTGAAATCATGAAGCCTACGAATTTCTCCTTCCAGTTTGTTTCTCATGGCCTTTTCCAGGGCATCCCGCTTAGAGGAAGATTTCTCCAGGTTTTTGTATGCCTCTGAAACTTGCTGAATTTCTGTTTCCAGCTGCAGTGGAAGTGAAAACAAGCACTTACTATTTTTCACTAACAAATCTCATTGTCTCAGAGTTTGTCTCAAGTGTTCTTTATTGAGGGAAACCTACACTTATACACTAAGTAAAAGAAAGTCTCAGCTTCATGATGAATCCCTGTATAGAAAGAATAGCAGTGGCTGAATAATTTTGCAATAAAACATGCTTTATCCTTCCTTTTAGCCTTCAGTGTAAAGCTTCTCTGATCATCCAGAGCAGGAGATTCCCTCCCAGCTCTCCTTGCTGGGCATAGTTTGCTATGGAAGTGTGGATCCACACCATAGCAAACCCCATCAGCACTGTCTACAGCAAGTGAACAGCAGGGAGGTGGAGGGAAATGCATTTGTATCCTTCTGTCATTATCAGGAAGCTGTCAAACAATTCTCTCAAGTATTTCCTGGCCAGAAACTTTCCAAAAATACAGCCAAATGAACGTTTGTCCCTGGTAAGAGGTAACGTGGGGAATAATGAGTGTGGAAAGCCACACTGGTCACCTGAACTCAAAGACAAGCAACCACACATTTTCCTGGCCCCGAACACTGCTCAGTGCAAAGAGCACAGCAAGGCCCACAAAGTCCTAAATTGCTAAGTAGCATCAGGCTTTCCACAGCTGCAAGGCAAAAGCAAAGCTGACCTGCAGCCCAGCTTTAAACCACTGGTCATCAAGAGGTTATTTGTGTGAGGCAGCATGAAAATACCTCCACACATGCATGTTAATGATGGGTCTCACCAGGGTATTTCCTTTTAAATGTCTCAGCATCATTTACTCTGCTTGTTCCACAAAGCCAAAGGTGGCAAATAGCTGGGTCCAAATCAAGACATTAAGTTTTCATGGAAATTGTGTGGCGTTGGGAGAGGGACAAAAGGAGTGTTAGTCCCAGTCCTGCAATCCAAATATCTTTAGTGTAGCCATAGCAGCAGTGCTTGCCCTGCACACTGTGGTGCCAACCAGTTTTGTAGCAATGTCCCCTGTGCCTCCCTGAGTGGCTGTGGTCTCGTGCCATCCCAAACAGGCCCTTCCTGTGGCTATGAAGTCTTTTTGGGAATATGAAACCTGCTGCTATCCTGGACAAGCCCTAATTTAGCCAAGCAGGCCAAGCAGTCAGCCTCTTCAGCAGCTGAGGAGGATGTGCTTTTGAGCACGGTCAATGAACTGTTAGCAGAAAACTGAAGGCTTTGATTCCATCTTCTGCCAAAGCTAAGCTGGCGCCCAAAGGCACAGGACACAGACTAATCAATCTGCATACAAAAGACTCTAAAGTACGTAATAATCCCCTTCAGCAAAGGAATCCAACAGTTGCAGATTAAATAATTCAACTGGGGACTAGAGCAGAGACAGGAGAATTCCTGAATTCCACGAGCACCCACCTTTTGCAGCCGAGCCACTTTCTCATAGCACCCATCCAGCTCCTGTCGTAGGGAGCGGTTCTCCTCCGACAGGATTTCCACCATTTGCTGGGCCCTGGAAACGATGGCAAAGGGATCCACTTGCATCTGCTGGTAGGGGGAAGGAATCTGCTGGGCCCGGGGCATCACGGAGTAGGAGTCGCCTTGCTGCTGCTGCGGGCCCAGGAAGGGCTGGCATAGTCGGTACAGATCTCCCTGATGGACTGGGTTGGACAAGAAAGGCTGCTGGGTCCGTGGCAGAATGCCAGGATCTGCCTGGCTGGGAGTCACAGGTTGCTGGTGCTGGGAAGGGGACAGCCTAGAGGGTGGTGGAGACTGCAGCAAAGTCAGGGATCCCAGGGATGTCAAGGAAGACGTTGGGCTGTGGTGGTGAGGTGGTCGCTGTTGTAACTGCAGCTGCACATCTGGGTTCTGCCTGGAAAACACAGAGCACAGGCTCCATCACAGTCATGCACAGCAAGGTGCACAAAGCCAGGGACAACGCGTGCAGCTCCCGTGCACATATCTCCCCATAAAAAACACTCAAGTGAGGTTTTCTTCCATTTTATCTATTTTTAAAAAGCATTTCAAAATCAAATCTGTAGCAGAAAATTTATTCTAAGGGCACAAATGTGCTTCCTCTTGAGACTATTTTTTTACAGAAATACTAAAAGAAAGTGCATCAACAACTATTGGCCAAAATTACTTTCATAACTTTTCTCCACACTTGGTGGATAAAACTGCTTAACTAAGGACTGCTAGGAACAGGCTCTTTTATTCTGGCATTAAATGTGCCATCTGTCATCAAGAAAACGACTACTTTTCTTCTGCAAGCCAGGACAGAGTTAAAAGCATTGGCTAAGCTTGATGCTAGTATTCCAGCACCATTGATTTGAGCTTTCTGAACCATCAACCAGCAAACTGCAGCCTGGTTAAATGAGACAATTAAAGGACCTGAAAACCAACCCAAGAATCAGAAACAGCATTTTCATTCCAGCCTGCCCTGTCCTATGCAGTAGGTGCGTTTACTGCTCCTAACAATAACCTCTGCAGGCTATCAGAGACACATCAACAATCTATAACATGCCTGAGTCCATCACAGAACTAAATCCAAGCTACACCCTCTCACATTTCCCAGGCTCTGGAGATCCCCAGCTCAACTCCTGCTGCATTAGCCAAGAAATCTCTCTGAGAAGACTGTGTGGATTTATCATGCTTGGATGACCTCAGGAGGCCAGATTTGCTTTCTCCTCCAAAAACATTCAACCTTTAACTTCTCTGAATGTTCTTTATTCTAACAGTTGAAGTCCCTCCCTCTCCCTGCTGCAGCCAGTCTCTTCTTGAGCACGGAGCTCAGCCCAGAGCAGACCCAGCCTGGCAGCTCAGCGTGTCCTGAAACACCCCTGCTGCTCTGACAAAATTTCCCACCCTTTGGGATGCAGTTCAGCCCTGCAGCTGGAAAAGCACACACTGTTGTTCCACCTGGCCAGAGCTGCTACAGAATAGTCCCCTGGCTGCCTGTGCTCCCAGGAGGGATTCCTGCCCTGCAGAGGATGGGCAAGGCAGCTCCCAGCATTCCCACAGCACCAGGAGCCTTGGAGGAACTGACAACAGGGAGCGGGATCACGAGCTGGGAACTAAAGGGTTACACAAAACGCTTCCCAGCCCAAGTGCAAGCACTCAGAACCATCCTTCCTGTTCTGCAAGAAAGGAGGAATCTCTCCTCCTACCCAGCACTCACATCTGGGCAGTACTCACATCTGGCAGCAGCACAGGGGAGTTCAGCAGCTCTCAGCCCAGCACAGAGGTCGCTATTTCAGCTTTGTGCCTCTCATGTGTCACTGTCCTGCTTCCCAGCTGAGGAACCCCCAAGCTCCTGCTCAAATTCCTCAATGGAGAAACAAACCTAGCCTTTGTTAACTAAGAAAAAACAAAGAATCACTGCCCTAGCTACTGTTTCCTTCTCACATTCGGTGACTGAGGTCCCTGCCAGCAGCATCATTTCAGGAGCTGTATTTCCCCAGAAATGATCATTTGCAGCAAGGGGATTTCAGGGGTCATGCAGAAGAGCGATGTGCAATTAATTTCCTCAGGAATGTTCAGTTTAGTAGCAGCAATTTGGTTCTTCTCCTCCCCGGGGGGCAGCTCTACTTATTGTTGCATTGATTTCATTAACTTCATTTGCCAGTTTTCATAATGAGGAATGAGGCAAAACCATCACAGGCCACGCTCAAGGTCACCTGGTTTGTCTCAGGTGGTTTCCAGCTGCTTTCTTAGCTCACCCATTTGTGTTGCAGAGTTCAAACTTTGCATCCTCACAAACCACTCATCTCCTTTAGTTTGTTCTTTACCTACCACCACAGCTCTGCTTTGATGCTCTAATCAATTAGGGAATAACCTTGCTGTGACATTTCATCTGTGATGACCTACAGAGTTAGATCAAAAAGAAACACATTGCCGGTCTGCCTCATGGATGCAAAAAACCGATTTGCAATGTACAAAACACTCTGGTCCTGCCTGAAAACAACCTGGAGCAGTTACTCAGGGAGACTGGTCTCAGTGAGTTAATCTTACAAGCCTAACGAGGATGATTGAGATGCCAATGTTAACAATCTGAGCTATTTGACTAAAAACATCTTGTTCTTCTGTCAACAGAGACCCAGTGGCAGAACCTTGCCATCCTGAGCACCAATTAAAGGAACAAAATCATGGTCAAAGAAACACAACAGCAGCAGCACTAATTGTGAAGGGACAGTCAAACTGACATGCCTTGTAATGATCCTTTTTTTTTAAACCTATTGTAAAGAACAACTCTAGGAAATCATGGCTGAGTATTTCTAAACAGGATACATTTCCAAGAATTCCAGCACCTTGGCACTCACATCCAAAGCCTCTCATAATCCTGAAATTACACCAATTTTTTTGGGCTCAAGCTAGAACATGAGAGCTTGGAGCCTCTAGTTCTGTGGCATTACCAACAGCATTAGGACTTCCAAAATGTCACAAACGCATTTCTATTCCCAGCAGAACGAGATAGCACAGCTGGGTTAATACATCCTGCCTTAAAAAAAAATAGTATTTAAAAATCCTAGTAAACTCACAGTGACACCAGACTTTTTTAAGATCTCGCATGCAAACTTTTACATACACATTCAAAGAACTTTTTAGCATCCCCACTAACAATTCTGTCTTATAAAATACTTACATACGTTTTGTGGGCACAAAGTTACTGGCTCTAGGATTTCTTTATATTAACAAGAGAACTGAAGAATTTATTTCTCTGGTAAAGCAATTTTGGGCTGAGAGAGTCAGAAAGGTGAGTGAACACCATTTGAATTTTTCAAGATTTTTAAGCCACACTACAAAATGTAAAGGCAAAAATGAGTATTGGTGTTACCTAACAGCATTGCTGATAAAATGGTAGCAGAAAACTCCCTCCATGAGAGAATGAGTCCTCAGGCAACCCCATAATAGTAATCAAAATTTTATCTGAACCAACCACTTCAGAAAAAATGTAGGCTCTCGAAACACATATACAACAAAATTACACAATTCCTTCAATTTCCTTCAGTGTCACAGAGACCTGGATAAACCAAATGCATGGGGGGGGAAAACCTCAGAGCAATTATCCCCACAAGTGTTTGGGTTATAAGCATAACTTTAAGGGCCACTTCTCTGTGCACTATGCAGGAATTTCTGCTCCCTGGCATGGACCAGAGGAACACTTCACACAGGCCAAGTACAAACTTGGATTTATGGCTCTGCAACTACAAGGGTCACCTCAGCTTTTCGGGCAGGAAGACAGTCAGGACAGCTCTGCAGCCATCAGGGGTGCTCAGGCTGCCAGGACAGAGGGTCACACACAAGGGCTGTGGGCAGAGCAGCACAGTGGGGAAGGTAGAAGAATGAAGGGATCAGGAAAGGTCTCTGCCTCGTTAAGGATTTTTTTAATGCCTTCCCAGCTCCTCCTGCCTGTTTCATGTTCAAGAAGCTCCAGTTTCCCTCTCTTCCCCAGCCCTCCTGCATAAACCAGGAAATGCTGACTGCAGGAGGGAGCAGGCTCCACTCCATTACACAGCCGAAATCAAACCCAGGAATTTTTGTTCTGCTGCCCAGTCATACCTGATTAGCCCCCACTTTGATGGTGCTCAGGGGAACGGCAGTGCACAGAGTGCTTCACTAATTATGGGACAAATTCTTCAGACCTCCCTCTCAAAAACTTTCTGTGAAGTCAATGGGATTAATCACCACAGCAGGAGCTCAGTCACTTGGGCTCCAGACAGAGGATGGCACTTGAATCAGAGAGACAAGGAGCTTCCTCTGCACCCAAAACTGCATCAGACAGGAGCGTCCTCTGCACCCAAAACTGCATCAGACAGGAGCCTCCTCTGCACCCAAAACTGCATCAGACAGGGGCCTCCTCTGCACCCAAACGTGCTCCAGCTCTCGCTGTGCTGCCACAGGAGCCTGTGCAGCCCCAGGACACAGAGCCCAAGGCACCCATGCTCTGCTCTTACACTGGAGGGTTGTTTTCACCACCTATGCTGAAGTGCAGCTGAGGTATTAGGGAGAGAACCCGACGCTGGAGCTTCACATGCAGCCAGCCCTCTTCTAAACTTTTTTTTAAATTTCCAAATAACAGCAGAGATGCCTCCGGCATGCCCGGTATTTACATTAAACCAACATCATTACCAACATACACTGTTCCCAAACTTACACCGCCCAGGAGCAGGTGAGGCAAACTGTTTGCAGACTGGTTTAAACTTACCACACAGCCCATTCCTTTCCCAGACTGGGGAGGGTGAAGCATGAGAATGCTGTGAATTCCCCAATGTTTATCTTGCTCAACGAGTTTTATTTAACCGCATCATTAGGTCACCCTCAAATTCCCCCGAACAATGAGGGGAAAAACCCGCAGAAAAGGGTGTGGCTTCGGGAGCAGAGAGAAGGGGCTTTGTTTCCTTGACGCACAGTTCAAAAAATGCACACATTTACCAATCCGAATGAATCCCGATAAACGCTGGCTGCGGTGAGGGAACACTGGAGACTGCAAGGACACTCCTGGTGTGAGGCAAAGGCTCTCTCCCCGGAGCTGTTTGCCTTTAAAATCCCCACACCATCACCCAGCTGCACCTTTAGCAACACAGAAGGTTTCTTGTCTAAATGACAGTTTCTCTTAAAGCGTGTGGGAGAGGGAGGGGAATAGAGGACTCGCTCCCTTCCTTTGCTACGCTGCTCTGTAATTTATGGATTAGTCTTGCAATTGTTCTACTGCTCCAGCATTTGCTTGCAAAGGAAACCTCTCCTCTGTGCAGCTATTTAGGTTAAAAAGTAACCTCATTAGATTCCCAGTGCTTTGAAGACAAATTTCAGTTGCTTCCCCTACTGGAAACCTTGCCAGCTGAACCTTTCTCCTCCCCCTCCTTCCCCCCACCATGTTCTTTCAAAGCAGCCAGGATCCATCCAATACAGACAAAAATCACCCTGTCTAGAGGAGCTGACTGTTGGCGTGTTTTCAAATACCTCTCCCTCGAACAGCAAGCAGGCTACGTCTCACTGCATATAATATAAGGAGTATTTCTGATGCAGCAGAACCACCAAGGAGCTGTTTCCCTGTCCCGTGTGCACAGAGGTTTGAGGCCTTTGAATCTGCAAAAACATTTGCAACGAGCTTCTACAATCATTACCCCCCCTAAACCCTTTACTTCCCCTTTTCCTGGCCTCTTTATTATTTATTTAGCCAGATCAAAGGGCCTTTTCATCAGGCTTGTATGCTGCTGAAGTCATTTCAGATCACAAACAATGGTGGACAAACTCTGAAAATAGCTCCTCATAGGGCTAGGAAGGTTCTGAGCAGATTCAAACTCCCTAAAGCTCAGACTCTGCTCCCAAATAGTGACTGGTTTCTTCATGCTCCCCTCAAAACGTGCAAACACAAATTCACAGAGACCTCTCCATTTATATCTTCCCGTTGCTCCTCTGAATTACCCTTTTAGTTTCAAAATGAGGCCAAGATCATTACACCAGATACCACCTGGTGTCAGGCAGAGATGACATGCTATGGGAACAGGTAAAGTAAAGCTGGGTTTTTAGCCCACCTTAATAAAACTTCATCTTCCCACATGGACAGCAGTGTTTGGCTCAAGCCAAATCCAGCTCCTTATCTAGAGGGAACCAGAACAGGCTGAGATTTCAAATGATGCAAGAAAAATGAGCAAAAGCTGAACAAGCAAGTCTGGGATGAGGCACAAAGCACACTCCATTTTCCTCTCCTACACTGAAAATAAAAATTTAAAAACTCTGCAGGAAGTTCAGAGGTGATTTTTGCTACCTGCACCATTATTGCTTTCATTCACTTTCTCCTTTCCTATGTGATGCAGTTTTAAGAAAAATCTTCCGTCTGGCAGATGTAATTAAAGAACAACTTAAGTCTTGCAATAAGTAACTGCAAGTTTCTACAGTGAATCACACCATAACTTTGGCTTTTGCAGCAAAGCTTTTGTGAGGCTCTGGAGCCTCAGCATTAAACTTCCCCGTATCATAACATCAAGTTGGATTGTTTTGGATTTTATTTTTTTTTTTGTAAAAAAGCATCAGGTCTCTCTAGTCAGCTATTGAAACAGGTAACAGTCCTTCCAGACAGCCTGCAGCTGAACACAACATGGCACCTCACACAATGAAGATGGGGTCTTCGCTGAAGGAAAACCTGCCTCAGGAGTGAAGGAGATGGACTTCGTTTTATACTGACATTCCCGACGTGGCTGTCACGGGGTTTGTTCTAAGGTCTCGCTTACCTGACTGAGCCATACTCAGGGGGATGCTGATACCTCATCATAGGCCCATCAGATCTTCCCTGCTGGCTCATGCGATGGTCACCATAGAAATGCCCCGAGTCCTGAGGTTTGCAGTTCATAGACGGGGTGGACACGTTTTTGTAAGGATACTCGGGGGGAGGCCCCCGCTGCTCCATTCCTTTCATGCTGGGCTGGGAAGGGGGCTGCACCGAGTTCTTGTAGAACTCATTGGAGCCAGAATTTTTGTAAGGGTCGCTGGACTGCTGGGGAGAGAGCGGGGACAGCGGGGAGAGCGGCGCGCTCGTGACGGGCGCGTGGGCCTTGACCCCGCTGGTGGCCAGGGACAGCTGCATCAGCCTCTCGCTCAGGGAGCGCACGTGGCCTTGTTTGAGGTCCTTCAGTCCCTCGTCCTGGTGCACCTTCCCCGGGCTCACCCGCTGCACCGTGGGCCGCCCCTCAGTCCTCATCTTCTGGTTGGTGACGCCCGTGACGTAGAAGGCGGCCCCGACGCTGGCGTGCGGCTGGCCCCGGAAATACTGCGACTGCACCTTGGCCTCCTCGTAGGTCGGGAGGTCCTCGCTGTTGGGGAGCCGCGGCGAGAGCTGCTTCTCCATGATGCTGTTGTCCACCTGTATCTCCTGGCCCTGGGGCTCCTGGCGGGCAGCATGAGTCACGAGCTGGTGGTCCTGGGAGCTCAACCCTTCGTTCTGAGAGGCCGCGCTGCCGGTGCTGCTGAAAGGGGGGGCATTCCCTGTGGCTTGCTGGTGTAAGGCGAGAAGGTTGCGGTTGTCATTTGGGTTCCCGTATCGGAGCTGCTCCTGCAGCAGGCGCTGTAAAACTGTCGTAGCTGCTTGCTCTTCTGAATTCCTCATCTCAAACTGTGGTGCCTTTTGGGTGGAATGTAAAAGCTGCCCTTGACCTAAGGAAAGGAGACACGGTTATTAGCGCCTGAGTGGATGGAGCAGAGAGATATTCGGGAGCAACCGCTTGAAATACAGAAAAAAAGCAGGTTAGATTACCAAAGGTTCCCATAACAATGGGGGTCATCAAGGCCCTTGACCTAAGAAGGACTCGCATGCCCGGGGGGCAAAACCTCAGAAAGGTGATGAAAGGTGACTCAAAAGTTTATAGGCAAATCAATCGACTGCAAGCTGAAGGGATGCATGCCAAATACCTCAGACAGCATCTCGGGCAAAAAGGAGACGTGGAATTCACAGGATGACGGTAAAAACGCCTGAAACCTGTTTGCTTTATACTTACAGTTACCAACAGTGAAATACATTTCCCACATTTGTAGGCAGACAAGGATTGAAGTGTGAAATCAGCAACTTGTCGGTTTTAAGGGAAAGAAAAAAACCAAAAAGAGGCCCATTGAGATAGCATATGGTTCAAAAGAAATAAAGAAAATCTCTCAGCTTAGATAAAGCAATTCATGAATACCTAGTTAGCCAGCAGGTTTTCAGAGTTATGAAATGCCCAGAGTGAGATCAGCACCTCTTCTCCCTGCTACAGAAAACCCCAAGCACGGTGCAAATGAGGACTCGGGAACTTCCTGCTATACAAAGGCAACCAAATCCTCACACATCTAAATATCCTCAGCGGAATGCATGCAAATGCAAGGGGAGGAAAAAGAGTTGTCTGATCTAAGGAACAGAAAAAGACCTCCGAGTGGCAGGAAAAAACACTGCTTCCCAATGAGAGAAACACAAAGAGCCAATGTCAGGCACATCCTAAGTACAGATTAAGCCAGTGACCAACAGCAATTATATTTTGCTCAGTCTCCCAGTGGAGTCAGGAGTGTATCATGGAAACTCAAGCCCATTGGCTTTGCCTGAGATGAAATATCAAAAATTAATGATACCTTTGAGACGTGTAATTGAAAGCAGAGCTACTTTTGAGCTACAACAGCTCAGAATAGAGAGTAAGGCTCGCTCGCTGGCCAAGCTGTGGCTCTGCCCTGACAGCAGAACACGTGTTGCTGTTCTAGCATTTTCTTTTGACACTTTTTTTCTGTATTACATTGCCCCTTAGCACAAGGTAACTTGTTCCCAACAGTTTGTCCTGTGACAGAACCAGGAGGCCTGAAGGGTCTGCTTTATGCTGCACCTCCACAAGCACCCCGTTTGCTCCCTCAAACCAGCCAACCCCTGCAAAACAAGGACTCACACTGGGCAGAAAAAAGCGTCCTGCAAACCTTAATGAAGAGAAAGCTAAAATCCACCTCATTCCAGGCTGCTCACCACGGCAGGAATTCAGGTCCTGTTAGCTGACCTGGAATGTGACTCCTTTGAAATCCTGTTTGAAGTGGCACATACCTTTGTCCTTCACTTGCAGCTCCCTGGTAAGGAGGAGCAGTTCTGCCACATGGGGGGACACACTCAGCCTTCTTCCTGCAAATCCAAGATCTCCACTCAGAGATGGCTTCAGGCTCCTCTTTAGCAGATCACTTGATACTCTCCTCACTCCCAAAATAATTCTGAGAAAAGAATTGAAACCATCATTTTAATCAGTAGATGAGACCCTAGAAATAATAAACCTTGGCCCATATTTCAAATTTTCCTTTTGTAGCTTCTTGTTTTCTCCCAGAGCCCAACAATTTTGATCCCTTTAGGATGAATGAACCCCCGAGTCCCCAGCAATCTACTCCAGCTGCTGCTTTAATCATGACCATTTCTGCTCCAAGATTAAATGTTGCCAAGTAATGCTTTGTCCCATCTGTGCCTCCAAGTGAAACAGTGATTAAAACCCGCTAATTCTTTAACTCCATTGTTTTACTTTTTGCTCAGAATGAAAGCTGCAGCACAGATGAGGATGCCCTGTGCTTATGGCTCCTTTGCCAGTGATGTTGGGTATTTCAAACTGTGTCAGCAGAAATCCTCTGCTGGATGGTGACACGGTGAAATGCTTGATAAACTTCAACACGCTGTGCCTCAGAAATTACTGTGAGAATGATCCATTTGTGAATATTAGCTTTATTTCACAGACTGGGAAAGTCAGGGGAGGAAAAGGACGCTGACAAGAGTTTATGCCAGAAATACATTGCAGAGCACAGCTCTAATTCCCAAAACACTCTTTAATTACGTTACTTTTCTCCTTCAGAACATGAAGCAGTAAAGAAACTTTAACCATTGAGAGGAGAAGTAGAATACAGAGCAATGTGTATTTAGGCATGTTACAAGAAGCAGTTACTGAAGGTGTCCTAAAGAAAAAGGCAAGCAATGCAAAAGATGTGGAATGTATTTGTGCACTCAGTGTGTTCATATTTTACGGAAAGGCAATGAAAACAGAACTAGCGAAACTAAAAATATTCATTGATACGTATAATTTAACTTAATTTCCTGGAATGTTGCAAAAAATAAAGTGAACAGATGTAGTGAAGGAATGCAGAAGTGGATACTTCTGTCTCTGACTTATTACAGCACAAATCCACACCCAACAAAAACTATCTCAGATCTGCAAGTTAAATACTTGAGGTGTCAACAGCAATTTCAAGGCACATGAACAATATCTAAGGAGAGAACAAGGCAGTGTTGTGTGGTGTGGTACTTCAAGATGGTGGTTGAAAAAAGCAGCTAATGTCAAATTCTTAACTGGTGACTTAGCTCGAGAGGGATATATTGAAAACAGCTGCCAGCAAATATGCAGTAAAGAACCTTTAAACCAGGCATTAAAGATAGCAGATAACTAGAGCAATTTCTAGCCTCTCTTCCCAGTGTTGCACAACAGAAGTTAAGGATTCCTCGTCCCCCTCACACCAGAATCATCACTGACTCTTCTTTTTTAAATTTTTTTTAAACCAAGCTGCCCTGAGCAACTCTTTTTATTAGAACATAAAAAGGCTTTTATTATGCAATATGATGCTGCCTTTCCACCCAAAGATTTCTTTTGTCTCAACTGGAAAAATCTAAGGAGGTGGGGGGAGATTGTTTATTTTTTTAATACAAAGATACAGCCCAGCTTGAGATTCTGCCTCTCTGCCTTAAAGATTTTTTTTCAACAGACAAACCCAATCTGTGCATGTTTAACTCCTTCAAATGCTCCAGGAACCATTTCACACACAGAGCTTCACTCCTCAGCACTACCAGCTCATTCTGCTGAGCTGATGGAGGGAGGGCACAGTTCACACTGAAAACATTTGCTGAACTGAATACTACTAATTTTAGTGTGGGTGTAAACTAGAAATCAACCTGGAAACCCAAAGCAGAAGGTAGGCTGAGATACAATATGAAGATATTCTGGCCAACAAATCTGCTTTCTTTTAATATTGACTGGTAGCCTATTTTTTCCAGTTTTATCCCATTGTTTTTAATTAACAAAGAAAATCTTGTGCAACTAACTTGGGTGGCAGCATTCCTGGAATCTGCTTTCTGAACAGGCTGGAAACTCCTGGCAGAACCAATGAGTTAACTTTTCTACTAACGAAACACAAAAATGAACAGTACAATCGGTGCTGAAGCCCATGTGTTATTTATTTGGACACCAAACTCTATTTGTGTCAGGCTCTCCCAGTAATTTCAGTTTTCACTGTGCCAGAGATGGAAATTAGTGAGATGCACTGGAAAAGTTATGATAGAGCTGGAAGGAAATTGGGAAGGTTCTGTCGATACTTTAAACAGACATATTTGGGGGTTTAGCCTACATCTATTATGATTGATAGGGCTGAAATCAGACTGCCAACAACTCTGCCAAACTGTATGGACTGGATGGTGCACTCTCCATAGCCACAAAGCCTAGAAACACCTTTTCCAGTGGAAAATTCAGGTTTAGATCAAATCTCACCCAAGGAACCGCAGTGGGATTTCCCAGGCTGAATCAATTTTGCAATTTGCTCCCAAGCGTCGCAGCTCTATCATCTTACACTGCATTCTAAACTCTGGTCTGAAATTACTCCTGGTAATTTGAGGGAAAGTTCTTGAGGAAACATCAGAACCTAGAACTGGTAGAACTAACACAGGAATTGCAAACAATGTTTCACCATGCTGAGATCAAGAATGGGCACAAAAGGGGGGCAGTGCAGGTACTATTTAAGGAAGAAAAGCCTCATGTTTGCAGGGCATTGTGTAAAAACCCAGTAGCTGAGGCTTCTGTCTTAAACATCAAGTAATTATGCACAGGAACCTTGCCAGTCCCTCATGAGGAAGGAAGATTAATGAAGAATTTAAAATGATAATACTGCCAGGCTGTAGGGAACCAAAGCAGCACATTTCTGTACAGCATGCAAATATTTTCCAGCATTATAAAAATAAACAAGCTTAGACAAGTGAGCGACTCACCACTGTTTGATGAGTGGCTCTAATGCTATAGCTCAATTAAACTGCATGGAGCAATAATAACCTCACCAGCAAAGAGAAGCATCTTTCTTTAGCTTGTGAAACGAAGAGGAATGCAAGAGTCCCTGCGAGGACAGCCTGTGCATACTTGCCCAGAATTACTGCTTAGCCAAGGAGCTAATTAGCTTATGCATCAGGTGGGATGGGAACAGGTTCACCACCTCGTCAGGGCTGCAGTACAGTTAAGCACTTTCAGTTTTACTCCCAAGTTTTGTGTCACTCACACCTGAAACAATCCAGTGACAGACTTCAAACTCCAGCAGCAAATTCTGTAAAGCAATTCTGTGCTTTTTCTTACAGGATGTGCTCATGATGCTGCCCATCCTGGTTGGCAGCAGGAGATGGGATGCTACCAGGCAGATGAAGTTTTTGAGGCTGCTTTTTTAGGTGCAGGGTTTTCTTCAGACAGATCTGCACTCTGTAATAGAGGACAGGAAACAGCGTGGAAAAGACCAGTGTGAGGTCCCTGGGCAATACTCCCGTGCTGAGTCACCCCTAGGTAATGGAAACACTCTGCTGTTCCATGGCCCACGCACACCCCAGCAGCTGATTCCTGGTCCTGCAGAATTTACTCAACTTGGTCTCCAGACCATCTGAACCGTGGCTGTTCTGCACAAACGCTCACTTTGGAGCACCAGGGACTCAGAGGCAAGGTCTCAAATTATTTCATGAATAGTGGAGGTTGTCACTGAATGCTCTTTGCTTCCTTTCAGTCCTTCCCGAGGAGGAGGAAGGCAGAGAATACACACACCAGGACAGTCCTGGAGAATAAAGGTTCCCAGCGTCTGGCACCAACAGCCAGACCTGCAAGGCAGCACTCAACAAGTCCCAGCGTTGTGAGAGCGCTTTAGCACCTGCTCCTAACCAGGAGGAGGTTCCAAACTCCAACCATAAACACCTCCCCAGCTCCCATCCAACCCTCCCGGCCCTGCCTGCCGCCATGTGCTGCCCGTGCTGCCCGTGGCTAGAATAAACCCGGAGGGTGGCACCCAGCAGGTGCATGGAGTGCTGCCAGCATTACTCATCTTCATTCCAGAAGGGCAGAGTCACCGGGCAAACAAGAAAAACTTCCTTCTTTTAACGAAAAACAAGAACAATGTCACCCGCAGGGGGGCAAATAAGATGCATACCCATTGTATTAGATCATCGGGCTGCAGCAATGAAAGGCCACGAGAACAACTAAAGACCGGTCCCGGTTTGAACAACTCTCCCAAGCCAAACTGAGACCACCTGAGCAAGGATTAGATTGTCCCTAATCCTGCCCCTCAAACACTCGTGTCACTGGGAACAGGCACAGGGAAGCCTGGCAGACCTGAAGAAAAGGCAGCAAGTTGCTTGGCCTGGCTGGAGATAAATAAGTCAAGACATCAACATGGGAAGATCCCCTCTAAATTACATCTCAAAGGAAAAAACTCAGAAGACCTCACTTGACCTTTGAATTACTGCTCCCCTCACTAAAAAGTATCAATTTCTTAACAGGGAAGTTCCTATAATCTTCACCAACATAATTTAGGCTTTATATTACAAAGGAAAAAAAAAAAGAATAAACTTTTACAAAGCGCAGAATGTGTCATGGCTTTTAAGCATTTTTAAAAGAATGCTGTGGAATTTCAAGTTCCTCCAGAAAATTTTAAAAGTCACAGGGGCAGGAGGATTTATCCTGAATATACCAGTCTAATAGAAAAACCAGGGGGTTGAGAATATTTTTACATGAAGACATCACAGCATTCAATTAAACTGTTACACAGCACTACCTAACACTGCTCACACATCTGCAGAGTCACAACCCTTTAGGGGCAGGAACTGCCATTTCTGCATAACTAATGAAACACAAATACCAGCCCAGGCAATGCAAGCTCTACTAGCAGCTCCAGAAAGGCCGAGATCTCACCTTTTAGATGTCTTCTTGCTAAAACCAGTCAAGCTCATGCAGCTTTAGCCACACCAGGTCTCATTTCAGAGGCTGCCTCCCAGCACAGCCCAGGCAAGATTCATCTGTCTCGAACTTCAGCGATTTCCAGTAATTATCCTTGCAGAACTGGGGAATTGCTGCAAGCCCAAGCCGCAGTTTTAATTCAACATCAAGCTTTGTTTTGTGTTTTGAGAATGCTCCACTTCTCGCTGCTGCTGGCACTCAGGCAGCGCCCTGCTTCTGTCGTCAGCAGCCCCTGTCCCACAACTATCCCAACTATGCCTCAGCACCAGTTTCATTGCATTGTGTGGTTTCTCCATTCCTTCCCTGATTTAGTCCAGGCCTCTCCTCGGGGCTTGCAGATAATGAAAACCATGTGAGAGTAAAATGTAATCTTCAAACACGCAAACCAGTTTCATGTGCATTATCAGAAGGGAGCAAAATGTTGACAGTGCATCATTTGTCCCTACAGATAGGATCAGACTCTTTTAATTGCTGCTGAGATAAAAGAAAAAAAAAAAAAAAGATTGGAATCACCATCTACGTTAAAAACAAAGTCAAAATTCGAACCTAAAAGCTTAAGCAGTCCTGGAAACAATGGAAATATGATCCCCAAACAGATATATCCATTTTGTGCCACCTTATGATAGTTTTTTTCCTCATATGTCAGTTGTGACATCCTGAAAATTTATATCATAAATTGACAGGAATAAAAAATGTAGGTGGAGGAAGATGCAGAGAAGAAAACAACCACTATGGCCTAACTTTAGCATGGAATTTTCTAGCTTTTTCTAGCAATACCACAATTTAAACTATTTTAAGCCCCCATATGGAGGAGCTCTTCTTATTTCAGAATGCAGCTTCACAGAATTTAACAGGACTAACCACAGAATCCGGAAAGCAGGCAGGAATGGCCCCTCCTTTGGTCTGAGGTCTGCTTTTTGTTTCCTTTAGAAAAAGAAACAGCTACAATCCAGGTAAATTGCCAGTTATCAGCCAGAGATGCTGTGGCCCAGGGAAGGGCACAAACCCAGTGCAGTACTGGGATAGCCCAACACCACCAAGAAATCTCAGTCAGTACCACAGGTTAAAAGTATGAATTAAAAATAAAACCCTGCAGAAGATCCAGCCCACCGCATTTTTAGACAGCAAGGATGTTATAAAAGTGGTTTTGGTGTTGTTCTTTTATCATAACCACCTGGGCTTTTCATGTGCACCTTGTAAAAAACCTTTAATTACTTATAAGATGATTAATTGAGCCTCACCACCACACTGGGAGGAAGATATTACTCCATTCATTTTAGCACAGTGGTGACTGGCTAAGTCCTGGCCTACACTGATATTTTTTTGTTGCCACAACTATGTCACTCAGGGAATTGATTGCTTTCAATGCAAGTATTCCAGCAACCACTCTAAAACAGATGCAGTTACAGTAGGAAATAATTGGTTTTAGGTGTATTGCTTAGGAAACCTCGTGTAAACCACACCAGCACAACTTCTGCCTAATATAAACTTCATCACTGCCAGAAAGATTTTCTGCAGTAACAGGAGTAGCAAGCACAGATCCTGTCTAAATGGATCAGGGATGTGTGCACCCCAGGACTTGAGCAAGCACAAGGCAGAGGAACCTTCTGAGTGTTTTCTACAGCTGGAGAAGACACTTCTGCTTAGGATCCTCAGCTGCAGAAAAATAGTTAAAGATTTAGAGCCCCAATGAACTTCAGTGAGTGCACAGAAACCAGAGGAACACGTGGCTCCTTGAGCACAAATCCAAGGTGATTGACCTTCCCTTCTCCCCCTCAGAGCTCAGTCAATGCCAGCAGGCCCCGTGCAGGAAATGCACTCGGCTCTCCCCTCCCTGAGGAATGCAGTGCCAGAGCCTCTCCAGGCAGGAAAAGCTGCTGTCCTGGGTCTCCCAAGGGAGCACATCCTGCAGTTTGCCTCCCCCAGCACCAGCCTGGCCCTGATCTCCATCCCAGCCTTTTGAGATTGCTCCATGGGAGCTGCCTTCACACCCCCTGCGCAGCAGGGGACAGGGCCAGCAGTGTCCCACACGCCATTTCCCATCCCTACTCCCCCAAATCAGAAATCCACTGGGCTTTCAACACATGCTAAATCCACTCTTCCCCCCCGGGGTGTTAAGCTTTTTTTATAACTTTTTCTTTTTCAAAGAAGATCCAAGTGCTCCACACCCAATCCCAACTGGACAAGAGCAAAAGCTGCTCTTTCTCATGTAACTTTGGAGTGCTCTTTTCTGACTGCTCTCCACAGATCCCTGATCTTACCCAAAGGAAGGGTGGAACAGGCTACGTAATGGCTCTTGGTCTCTTCAACCTTCATCATTTACAGTTATAAGAGTTCCAGGTTGGTTTTTACGCAGTATAAATATCAGTACTCAGCTGTGATGACTCCAGAAAATTCCAGATTACCACCTCCTTGCACACCTCCACAGGCTATCCCAGGATCCCAGACTGGTTTGGGTTGGAAGGAACATGAAAACCCATCTCATTCCAACTCCCCAGCACAGGCAGGGATGCCATCTCACACTGGTTTTAAGTTCTGGCTCTCCAGAAATACAGAGGAGGTTTCAGCTTTGTTTCTTTTCAAAAAGACAATGGGAAAACAAGGAAGATCTGTTTTCCCAAGCCCCACAACAAGACAGGCTAGCCCCAGTATGAAGCAATCAAATTTGTTTCAGCTGAACACAGAACCACCCAAATTAGAACAGCAGGAAAAGTCCACCAAACCCTGATGGGAACAAAGTCACTGAAATGTGGAATTACTTTCCTTGAGGGTTACAGTAAATAATCCTAATATTAAGTAATTCTTTCAAAAAACAAGTTGTGTAGAGACATGAAACATTTTGAAGAAAATATTACTGCGACACAACTCTTAGAAAATGTCTCACAAATGCTAATTAATTCATTAAACAAAATCCTAAACTGGCTTAATTCATAAACATTCATATAAGATAACTGTTCAACAATATTTCTGTCTACTACTAGACACTGTAAGTGCTTTGGTAATACAATTAAACCTTTAAAAACCAATTTTATTGGATTGGTGAACTTTTTTTGTCATTTACACAAAGTCTGGTTCTATATTGTGACCAATACTGATGAACCTTATATAGCCCAACAATGGTTACCAAGGAAAATGACCAAAGACCTCTCCAAACTCCCAAGGAATTTCAAATATTTAGTATTTAAAAAAAAAAAAAAGTTATTTTAAGCTGAGACACAACCAAACTAGCCAAGAGTCATTCTCAGAGAGGACGAGAAAGTAAAAAAGCAGCAAGTCTGAATGGCAGCATTTATCTCTGAAGCCCTTCTGCAGGACCAAGAATGCAGAGTGCCTGCCAGGACAAGAGGAGACACTCAGCTGTTGGGAACAGGAGGGAGCCCTCACTTCTCCAGGGCCAGCCAAGCCCTGTGGGAGCTGCCCATGAGCACCTCACACAAACCTCTCCACTCTACTAAGACAGGATTTTAAAGCTTTGAGAAATTTGTTTCCATAGGCCTTTGAATTCTGCTGATTTTCTTTTTTTTTTTTTTTTTTAATTCATATTTCATTTTCCATTCCTATTCACTCCTCATGCGCTGAGCTCACGCTGACATCAAGTTTGGCTTGGTTTGGTCTGGTTTGCCCTGAATGGTCATTTATACACAAATAGGTTTTAAATCAATTCTTACTTTAAAAATTACATCCAAGTGTCCATGTGAACACTAAATCCCTTTCACTGACAGGCATAGTAGGCAAGTAACAAAAGATTGTATTGCATAATTAAAAATTCATTGCTCCTAGGAAGAGCTTCACACTATTTTTCCCCAAAGTTGTTGGATCTTTTTCCTGTCCTGAAGACATTTCAAGGCTACTCTGGAGAGCCAGGTAATATGCCAGATTTGGATATTTGCTGACTTTTGAGTTCTCCACCACTTTCACACGGACACAATTCCAGTACCAGATTTGTCCAAAGCATGAACCAAATGCTTTTGCAAAGGCTGAACTTATGGCCATGGAGGCTGCAGCATGAAGTTCTTCCTGTGGCCAGCACTGCATTCCAGAGCTGTTTGGGAATACACTCTCTCCTGTATAAAAGGGTTTAACAACTCCTGCAGCCAAACTGGACTCACAGGGCAGCTATGTGCCTGCTCTTTCATAAAAGACAATGATTTAAGTCTCCAGTATGATGCTGCTGCCACATATGGGACACGTGCAGAGAGAAGATCAGGCACCTGGGTATGTGGAAGTCTAACCTAGAAAGTAACCACTCATCAGAAAGTAAGAAAAGCAGAGAATTCCTGAAAGGAATGAGCTTAGAGAAATGGGTTGTGGCCCAGATTCAACACAATGGACTAAATCACTTTGACAAATCCTCCAGTGCTTCCTGCAAGTGTATAACCCCAGCAACAGGCAGTTTGGAACACTTCTATGAGGAACCAAGTCCTCTCTTGTATTTCAGTGGAAAGAGGAGAAAGACAGCCTTGGACCTTATTGCCAATCCCCGAGAATGGCTGTTCTCACACTTTTATAAACACTTGGTCTCCATGGAAGGGGGATACCTAGCAGCAAACATTGGCAACCAAGGACATTCCACTCCCACTATATCGTCCACAACAGCAAGGAGGAAAAAAAAAATCCATAAGGCTGCTTTGATTAGGAACCCTCTGAGAGGACTTCTTCAAAAGTGAGTGTCTGAAAATACCTTGAAACGTGGGAATGTGCAACAACAGCCAGATGGGGGAAAACAGGCATCTTACTTTATTCTGAAAGCATTTACACTTCAGCCCAAAGTGGGAACATCCATTAATCCAAGAACCTTTTGCCAAGAACAAGGTCATTGTTTTCTTTTTAATTCACAACAGAACCCAGCACACAATATATTCTGCACCAAACAGAATCTCATCATTTACAGGTGTGTGGAGCCAGGTTTTAGTTTAATGCATACTCTGAACATATAAGAACTTTATGATACTGGGTTTTGTCTTCCCTGCAGGTCAAAGCTCTGCAGCTTTTTAAAAGCCACTAGTAAGAATGAAGCAAGAAGTGCACAAGGAGTTCTGCCCCACAAGGGCTATAAACAGACAAATTCTTTCACTGACAGAAGTATTTATACATTAACACACTCTTGGACTGTTGATAATTCTAAAATTGAAGACCTATTCCTGTGTATACATTAATACAACAATCTAAACTAAGCTCAGATTTTGCTCCACATTAAGAAAATTAAGCTTTAATGAGCTCAAATTTTACTTGAGCTGTTTGTTCATTGCAGTGACAGTGAGCCCCAGGCACGGTGCAAGTTGTTCTATCAAAATAACCACCAAAAAATCATACAAATCACATTACACTCAACTGGAACAAAAAGAAGGGCTAGAAGTGGGAGAAGCATTTATGCTTTGAGACTTGGGGGTTGCAAATTCTCAATTTCGCTGTCATGGTTAAGAAAATGTGACAGCAAAGCAACACAACCTCATTTCTAAATAAACAAAAAGATTGGCCAGTCTGCTGATGCAAGACAGACTAAAGAGAACAAGAGAACTATTAAATTATCTCCACTTCTGGGACTCTGGCTATTCTTTTGCAAAGTGAATGGCTTATGCTAATCAGGATGCATCTGAAATGCATCATTCAAGCCTTCTTGTACAAATATAGTTCTTATTTATCCCAAAAGATCCCCACCAGCTGGCAATGTTTGCATACAATGTTAAACCCAACCTCAAGAGCCCATGCATTATGAGTCATTTTACACTTAAAAACATTAGTTCCCTTCAGTGTTCTCCAAGACGGTGTATCCCACGAGAAGAATTTTAGTGGAATTCAGCAGTAATACACTATGTTACCATCCAACTTCCTCTAGCACAAAGAAGTTACAAGCTTTCTGTTGTTCACTGGGTTTTGGTTTTTGGGTTTGTTTTTTTTTTTTCCTCCTAACAGTGATTTTCCTCCAGAACATCTTTGGGGAAGGAACAAAAGGATTTGCACCAATCCCCGCTATATGAATCAAATATTTATGCTATGCCCTCTTGAAGCACTTTCATCTAGTAACCTATGGAATGTGATCTCCTGACCTCAACACTCAGGCACGTCTAAATCAGCTTCCCTTTGAGCTGTATTAGAGGCCACAGAGAATTTTTACACATTTGTATCACAGGCATATGAAAACCTTGTGGCCCAGCTGAGGCATTCTCTGCTCCAAAGCATCGGTCCAAAGTGTGCTTGGGGAAAGGGGAACGCTTTGGTTGTGCCACGTTTACGGCACAATCCGATGTCGTGTATCATCAGGAGCAGGCAGGATGATGACCCACGCTATCAGCACATTAACCAGCCAGCACAGTTCAAATTAAAGTGTCATGGCAAACTCCAAGCCTCATGTGCCACGACACGGCCCATTCCGCCCACTCCACACTGCCCAGTTCCCCTCTGCCTCCAGCACCGCCTGCAAAACACCTCCAGAAGCCAAAAGGCAAAAAGAGCTTGTGGGATGAGCAGGCATCCCATTCCCTCCACCTGGAAATCCCACCCTTTCCTCATGAAAAATAAATCATTCTATGTTGTCTTTGTGGCTCCCAGGAATCTTTGAAGGATGAGGTTATGTTGCAAATAAGTGTCGTGGAAGTAAAAGAGAGGGAGACCAGGTGTCCCAGATGAACCTGCAACTTCTACCACGGCACAGATTTTTCCAGGGTCAACTCTTGACCCTGCTCCCTCAGAGGAGCAGTCACTGAGGTAACCCTGGTGAAAGTCTGACCCAAAGATTTAACAGGGTCATGGTCCTGATGGGAGGGTTCATGTTTTCACAGCAGCCCTGAAAAACCGACGTGATGCTGCCCATCACTCACACGGGAGCAGCACGAGGGCAGGGAAAGCTCGAGAACACCGTTCTGGTGCTCCCACCCTGAGCTGGTAGAAAAGGCTCAGGGCCCTGAAACGGTCCAGCAGAAAAATGTGAGACAGCAGCCAAAAGCAAGACCCTGTCCTCTCTGCTCCAGGATGGATCCTGGTCAGGCAGCTGCCCCAATCCCCTCACAAGGTGCCCCACAGGCTGCTGCACCTCAGCAGAGACAGAGGCACCCCCAGTTCTCCAAGGGTCCAGCAGCTCAGAGCACGCTGACTTGCTGCCCACCTAGTCCACTTTCCCACAGAAATCCCTCCAGGAAAGAGAAAGGGGAAAAAAAAAGCCTAAAAAAGAAAGAAGAACAGGGAGCAGGACAGACCAATATGCAGCATTTCCTGTATCATCCACAGGAAAAACCCACGCAGTGGGGAAGAGCTCAATGTCAAGGCTGGTTTCACCACATGAACAGGCAGTTCCTCCTGCTGGGGGATGCTGTGTGATTCCACAGGGAACAATACAATCCTCCTGACACAAGGAGTCCCACCACCAGCAACACAAAATCCCACAGGTCTTTCCCTTGCAGAAATGGCTGGTAGCAAAGAAGGAAGGAGGAGAAGGAGGAATGTGGGTACAGAGCTGGGGGAGAAGGAAAACGAGACATTCACTGTGGTATTATCACTTGTAAGCCAGGACACACTCAGCACTTGGCCCCTACAGAAAGGAGTATTCTGCAAAATATGTTTCCCTGCACAGAGACTGGGCCTCCATCCAGTTATTATGTGCACATGTCCCTGCTGCGTTTTCAGCCTCACTTCGGGGAAAAAAAAAATCCCAAAACAAAGAAAACATCCCCTCATATTCGCTCTGCACAGTGCCAAGCGTGCTCCTGACCATGTTCAATAATCTGTTAAGGCGTGTTAATTATGGGTGCAACACTTTTACACCTTATGACACAGCAGTAAAGCACTTAATGTAAAACGAATTCCAGTGTGAAACAAGAAATCAGCCGATCGTGGCAGCCCTGTTTGCACGTGTGAGACATAAATGCACATACATGCTCCTCTGTGCAGCACGACCAGCAAAGACAATCTCAACACGTGGATTACAAGCACAATGACTGCAATTATTTTCTCAAAAGAAAAGAGCACCACAAGAAACGGCTGCTTTCAAACACAGCCTGACATAAACCCACTTCAGCGACTTCCACCAAGTTCTACGAAGTTCAATTACACACAAGTACATCGCTATTCATTTTGGCAATTTACTACCACTGGTGAAATAGGAGGATGAA
>VXBU01006987.1:802320-829571 GCA_013400315.1 Bombycilla garrulus
CTGGGCCGGGGCGGGCAGGAAGCGCCGCCGCCCCCGGGCCCGCCCCGCCCGCGGCACCGCCCCCGCTCCGCTCCGCTCCGCCCGGCGCTATTGTGTGCGGACACACGGACACACGGACCGGCCCCGGCAGCCAGGAGCGGCCGCTACGGATTCCTGGCCCTGCACACGCACCCCAACAACCCCGCCCTGTGCCCGGAGCGGTGTCCAAACGCTGCCGGAGCTCTGGGCTGCGCCCGTTCTCTGGGGAGCTTGTTCAGTGCCCCAGCACCCACCGCGGGAAGAACCTTTCCCAGCGTAAGCCTCCCCTGACACAGCTCCAGCCGTTCCCGCGGCTCCTGTCCCTGCTCACGGAGATCGCAGCTGCCCCTCCACTGCCCCTCGGGAGGATGCTGAAGACCACAATGAGGTCTCCTCCAGGCCGAACACCAAGTGACCTCAGCCAGTCCTCATAAGAGTTTCCATCTAGACCTTTCCCCATCCTCGTGGCCTCCTTTGTACACTCCTCTAAGAGCTTAATATCTTTTATATATTGTGGTGCCCAAAACTATTCAAAACATCTGGAGGTGAGAGCTGCAGCGCAGAGCACAGCAGGACAATCCCTTCCGTGGCCTGGCTGGTGATGCTGTGCCCAGTGCCCCTCAGGACAGCCCTGATCCCTCAGCAGGAGGAGCCACCTGGGCAGCTGTGGAAGCACCTACAGGAGTCAGCCCCATCAAAACCAACCTGCTGAGCCACTGGACTGAAATGGGTTTATAGCCAAGGACACCAGCCCAGGACTCACCCCCCTGTTTGCTGGCCAAATGCTCAAAAGAAATGAAAGCGCGGCAAGAACTGATCGTGACTAACTGCATATATGCAGGGTATTAAAGAACATCCCAGCATATAATATTCTTTTTAAAACCAAAATGTACATTGTGTGATCTGTGAAAGCTTAGGCTATCCTAATGGGAAATATCCACAGATCTCTACTACTCTGCCACAGCTGAAAATAATGGTCAGTGTGAAAAGATGAAGCTGAAGACACTTCAGTTCTCCCCAAATACAACTCTGATTTTGCTGCGTTTCAGCATTTTATCACATGACAGAAGATGGCGGCCACATTCAGAGGTGGCTTTTGCTGAAGGCTTTTGTGCCTGGAATCACAGTGTGGAATTTCAACTCCTAAAACAGTTTAGCTTTAAACATTCCACAGCCTTTACAGCAAAGCATGAGCGCATCACCTTTGTGCATGTGACCCCATTCAAAACCTGTAAAAGGATCCCAAAATGCTGTTAAAAAGAAAGATTTAAGGCAGTCTTGTTTTGGAAGATCTAGCAGAGGATTAGTAATGGCAGTAACACAGTCAGCTCTGCAATGGAACCAGTCTTTGCATCAGAGAGGCAAAGCTCTTGTTCTGAAATGGGCTAAGCAACACCAACTTCTCCTCACCCCGTCCCTATAATCAGGGCAAATCCCCAGTCTAAACAAGGCTAAGAGATAACAACTGGTCCTTCAGCAGGGGCTGATTTGTGTACAAACAATCGTACCCTGCCTTTCTCACAATCCACCTCCTCCTCCAGCTTTTGCATAGGGAGCACTGGAATCCTCCCCCAGTGAGGCCATTCCTGTCCTGAACTCCCAGGACGACAATCTCCCAGTGACAGCTTCCACTTGGCTCCCGGTCATTACCTTGTCATTTCAAAAAAAGTGGAACAAAAAACTGAATGCAGCTGTCATGGTGTGTCCACAGCTGATTTAATACATAAAGGCCTGACTATTCAAATATAAAGCCCACTGAGCAGTACCCATTTGGCAAGGTTTGGGCCTAAGGTGCCACCAGTTTCCAAAAAAAACTGGAAGTGCAAAAACTGGCCACATGTCAAATCCTTGCACTGTGAAATTTGGCCTTCATGTGAGGAGAGATGGCATGATTCAGCCATTTACCTTTTAATCACTCTGAGCAAATAAATCCTTTCCAATATTCCCAACTCTTAACCTTGAAAAGAAAGACTTGGACAAAAACTGAGGAAGTTGAATTACAGAAATCCCAAATGCAGCATCTATAAACATCTATTTTTCCCCCCTCGTAACCAACATTCATTCACTGGAACGTTTTAATGGAAGAAATGCAGAAACACATGTAAACAGCTCATTAACATCCCATAACCTTACAGTTTGAAACGCCAAAGGGGGAAAAAAAAAAAGGCAGTGAGAAGCAGCTACTGAAGGCCACATTTGCTGGATGCTGTGGGGCAGCACTGTGAGGGAAATGCACAGCTAGAGCGAGGGAAAGAGTTATAAACTGTGCTTCAGTCACACATCCTGTCTCCCTCCCACATGCTCAAAGCAAGTATGGGAGTGAAGAGAGGCGGCAGAGTCATCAGGAAAGCACAACTATTGCTCCATGCAGGCTCTGGGGAGCAGCGAGCCTTGCCCGAGGCGTGTTCACCTCGGCTCCTCTGCTGCCTATTCCAGGAGCACTGCTCACGTTCGACCCACACAACTGGAGACACCAGCCTTATCGGGACTGAAAAAGAACAAAGCTGCATGAAATCCAAACTCTCTTCCGTAAAATACTCTCCCTTCACCCAGCTCCCCGCCCAGCCCGGTGCTCAGGAGCTCCAGCACACATCTGAACGGCTGCCAGCGGAGGAAGCGAGCAGTTTCCATACACACATCACGCCACAATGTGGGAATTCAGGAAACAACACAAGAAAGGGGTTCCTAATAACTGTTCCAGCATGCTCGGGCCAATTTATGCAATCACACAAAGGTCACGGTGGTTGTGCTAAAAAGCACAAAAGATAAGAGCTACAACAGCAACAGATTCAAAGCAGGAGGATAAACTCGGGCTTAGGAAAACCCGGAGTTGCTCCACCTACAATTTTTTAAGAGGTTGTCCTTCACATTCTTTAAAATTCCTCCATCTTAAAGTTCCTCCCTCCAGGAATGGCTGTAGCTCTGCCGCCCTTTGTCCGCAGCAGCTGGAGCTCAGGAAGCTGCTGATATTATCCCTCCTGTGCAGACACACCACAGCTCAGCTCAGCATCTACTCAGCACTGTGCACACGGGCCTGCATTAATTTCCGTGCATCTCTGATCTCGGGCCAGTTTAACAGAGCTTTTCTTCTTGCACATAAAAGTAAAGTGTTAGCAGGGCTCAGAAGTGGCGTTTAGCTCTTGGGGCCAGACAGAATGTCCCCACCAAAGTGAGGGGTTCTTTCTCTATAAAATACATTATTGGGCAAAATAATGACCCTACAGTAACAAACAGTAATACAAAGAGACAGTAAAAACCTATGAAGAGGAGTTGAGGATGTTTGCCAGGAATGCAAGCAGGAGCAAGGAACAGGAATTTCTGAAAAGGGAGAGTGTATTTCTTGTCATAGAAGCCAGAATGGTTTGGGTTGGAAGGGACCTTAAAGCTCATCTCATTGCACCCCCTGCCTTGGGCAGGGACACATCCCACTATCCCAGGTTGTTCCAAGCTCCATCCAACCCAGCCTTGGACACTTCCAGGTCAGTTTGACAGATATTCATCAAAGAAAAGGAAGCAAGTGAACCAATGTGTTTGGGAATACAGATCAAAACAAGACTAAAAGATTTCAAAACCTTGTAAAAATCACAAGAAACATGTGGAGGAAGCACCAAGGCACCGGAAGGTCAAGTGGTTGGTTCAAAGTCAGGCTGGGAGTCCAGTCTGCACTTGCAGAGGCCCTGCCTGCTGCCCACATGCACAGTGAGTTCAGACAAGCAGTGCTGCAGCTTTTGCTGCTGTTTTACCACCTGGTTTCAGCAGCCAGCACCTTCAGGGTGGCCATGACCATCTTTAAATCATATGCAGAGGATTTGGGGTTGTGCCACATCCAGCCCTGAGCTGTAACAGGGCCTGAAAGGCGCCCTCAGGTGCTGCTGTTGGGTAGGGCTGGAGAGCAACTACGATTTCTGAAGGGAAACAGAATCAGACAGACCAGAGACTGAGGCATGAAGTACATGAGCTATCATTCACCAAAATGGCAACAACAGCTATTCACAGACCAAGAGCACCAGAAATTACCACCATCAAACTTGACATGCATGGAATTGCTAGAAAAATTCTACCTCTCACAACACACAGGCAAGAACAGTTACACACTATTTATTCCTCTGGCCTTCACTAAGTAACTGCTGTGTCTTTCTACACAAGTGTATTATTTTACCAATTCTACACAATAAAACTTTGATGACCACATAACTACTGGGAGGGAAGTAACTGATACAGAAACCTCTGCAAAGCCAACTTCATGTCCTGTCTCTACTGTGATTTACACTGTAACACAGCCCCAGCTCATCTAAGATTTTTCATGCTGCTGCGTGTGAAGAGTTTTAAAAGTCTGTCAGTCTGGGAGGTGCCTCTAATGGATTGTAACTCAAGTGCAGCGTGGTTCCTGGGGTGAAGAAAAGGCCTGCAAGGAAGGGGGAGAAAAGGAACAGCTTACCACAGTGAAATGTAATATAGAGGTCAGCAGTGACATGTCACCCGTGAGGTGATTGATCAGGTACCACCTGTAAGGAGAATTATTCTAACTGCTGAACCTTGGCCCCTCTCTGTGCAGAACTGCAGAAGAGAGCTGTGTATCCAGGAGAGTGGTAAACAACTGCCAGCTATGGAAAAACAAATGCTTCAGCTTTGCCCTGAATGCATTCACACTTCAGTGCCCTACAGTTAAATGTAGTTTGGGCAAAATAAGGTTAGTCTGGACAAAGTGAGTTCCTTACAAAACACTGTTCTTCTCCCAGAGATGGACCTGTAAGCCTTTCACTGATGTCTATTATATGCTAACCACCTTGTTGTAGGAAAGTTGACCACTCCCTTGCTTCTCTGCACTCTTACCTCTCAAGCCTCTTTAAAAAGAGATGTCTTTAAAACCTGCTGGAATGACTTGAAAGATTCCCACAACTTCCAGTGGATTTGGACCAGAATGAGTCCAAGAGTAAGGCATGGAGGCACTGAACTTCAGCACAGTATTTGTTTGCTCTCAAGGACTAAAGACTGTGTGAAATTACAAGTGAACAAGATGTATAGCAGGTCTTGCAGCAAAAACCAGACTTGCTAATCCTGATATTTCAATGACCATAAAGCCTGAAAGGGGACAACCATGGCTGATTTGATATCAAAAAGCCCAAACTCTTCAAAGCCTCCAGGCCTTAAAATGATGCAGCTGTATTGATATATACCACAGGGATGGGGGGCAGGGGTGATCTTCGATTTAAAGCTCTTGCAACTCATCTTTAATGCTGATGTCAGAAGCAGATTCAGAAATGAGAAATGAAAGAGGCCAAATCAACAGAATTTCTCTGGCTGGGAGCAACCTTGCACTGCCTGGGAAGGGCAAAGGCATGGTCTCAGGGAAACACTGAGTGCCATGTGCATGCAAGAGCTCTGCTAATTGCAGGAGCAGAACAATCTTCCCCTGCTACAGAGAACCTGCACTGAAGAGTAACCAGCTTATTCTGAACATGAAATTAAAAAAGAGAAATGAAAGGAGAAAAAATGTTGGGTACAAAAAAAAAATTGAAACAAAATAGATTAATTTCTCTAAAATAACTGCTTCAAAAAGTGCCAATTAGAATTTTTATGAATACATAGATGTGCTCCTAAAAAACAGTGTTTCCCCTGTAGTAAGCTACAAAAAGATCTTAATTAGAGAGAGCAAGATATCAAGTTACAGGTAATTGATTACCATTTCATTATCATGTAAATGAATAACTAAAAATAGAATTATGGAATGAAGTCTGATTAGATTTTACAATCAATTTCAGAAGCTGCTGCCACATTCTGGAAGAGCACCAGCACTCTCTGCTGGTGATCTTTGTTCAACAGTTATCAAGAGAAAAATGAGGGATGAAAGTGCATTATGTTCTTGACATGAAATGCCATTTTTGTTTTAAATTGATGATTAATTAGACCCCTAACAATTTGGCAAACAGCAACTCTAGGAGCTAGATATGCTTTTGGAAACAACACAGTGATTACTAAGAACTGCATTTACTCTGGGCAATCATCACTCACTGGAATAAATTTCACTGTCTCAAATAAACATCTGATGTAAATGCTTCTCTCAGCAGAAAGCACTTCTGTGGTGCTGCCACACAAAGACAAGCTGGTGTGAGAAATTCCCATGATGCCAAATCCCTTGGCTCCACCCTGACTTTCCATCAATTTTTGGGCTATGCCAAGAAAAACAGCTCTCCTTAAAAAAAGTCCCAGCACAGCTCCACCACCTTCCCCGACGGGAGCCACAGTGGGAATGCTGCTTTGTTTTCATCAAAGCAAACCTGCTCCCAGCCCTGTCTCTGTTCCACCCTTTGCCAGGGAGCTGGAAAAGCTTTGATTCCCTCTCCCCAGGATGCACCCAAGCTGTGTCTCCTGGGCTGCCTCGCACACCTGAGCCAGAGCTTGCACAGGGACAAAGAGGCAGCAAAAATAAACCCCAAGCCAAGCACCTCAGTGCCAGCTGTCCCAGCTCCCAAACTGTGCTCGGAGCAGGCACCAGGAAGAAGGGTTAAAAACTGGCAAACTGAATCCATGTGCAGCTCATGGAAGGGTGGGAAACAAAAGAGACAATGTTAAGGACAGAGTATTCATTAGCAGAGGGCTCAAGTTTCTCGGCTTCTGCCATCTGCTTCCCAAAGGCCATTTTTCAAGGTAGCTTTTTGTTCTTCAGTTTTGAATGTAGCTGAGGAAAGACATCCTACTTCTTCTCAGCTAACGAACTAAAGCTCAGTGCACGTTCAAAGGCTTAAAATATTTTGTTTTTTAATTCCCTGGGGACAAGAAAGGAATGCAATGTCAGAGGTGGGGTTTTTTCTTCTGGGATTTGGATCAAATTTTTACCTGACACAGCTGACCCAAAAACCTCAGATACCTCCATACATATTTATTTACACTGTGGTATTAAATACATAAAGAAATCCTGCGTTCACAAAAAAATACATGAGACTTCATAATGCTGTATGTATCTGTACATTATGTGTAGCGAGATACACAGCCCTTTTGACTATTTTCCTTTATGAAGTAAAAATTGGAAAGAACAGTTCCTGAGTTAGAAAAACAGCTCAGAGTCCTAAAAAGAACATGCTCTGTGATAAAAGCAAGTGAGTTTTAACATAGTCGTAAGTCAAAGTCAGGAATAATTGTTCTAATGCATTCTGCTCCTGACAAATCTCAAATTTAGAAGAGCTTCACATCTGCTGAGAGTCCCAAGGAACTTTTTAAGCATTCAGGGATCACTGACACTTGGCAGAGCGGGACAGAGTGACAGCCAAATGCCAAGCACAGCTCTGAAACACTGCATGAGGAACAGACATTCCTGCCTAAGGGGCAGAGCAAGTTTCCCACTGCAGAGAAGGACAAGTTTTCAAACCTGAAATTTTTTACTTTTCAAGGAATTTAATATTGTGAACATGACAGGATCCAGCCAGAGACCAGTGATCTACAAGGGATGAGAAGATGCTCAAAGCCTTGAGAACCTGAGCACCTATAGGAAATTAACATGATTACTTTTTTAATATTATTAACTATACATGCCAGACTGCTCTTAAATATTCTCTTCCCACACTCCTACCCACACCTTTACCTTTGTGCCATAGGAATTCCGTATTCAGCTCTGCCCCTTGATCATTAATGCAGACTCCTGAGCTTCAGACTTCAAAGCAAGGCAGGATTAAGAGTCACAGGCTCGGGACTGGGACAGCATCAAACCCTCCCTGTGCAGGAACCTCCACCTTGTGTTTGACTCCACAAACACCTCCTTCTGTCATGACTGGGAAATTCAGGGATTTATGTGGAGCTTGCCACAGATTAAGTTAATAAGGGAGCCCAACAGTGCCTCATCTCCTTCCAAACACTGGTGAATGAGAGGAAATGGGAACGTCTCCTGGAGCAAGGGAAAGAAAGATGAGAGCGCTCTACAAACGTGCAAGGGAAAAAACCAAAGGCTCCATTGCGTGGAAACGCACTTCTCCAGGAAAGCTCTTCTCCCTCTCCTAAGCAGCACATGAGAATGTTCTTAGGGAACCCATCAGCACCTACAGCCCTGGTGGTGGTTTAGTTTTTATTCTTGACTTTTCCCTCTCACCCTCCTTCTGCTGCTCAAAATGTCTGCACTGCCAGATTCCTCATTTCTGCAGGTCCTCCCGTGCCATGTGCAGCACTCTCCCAGTACCACCAGCATTCCTGGAGCTCCAGCCATGCCTCACCACTCAGAGCTTCCAGCAATGAGACAGACCTACAGTTTACAGAATACAAATGAAGAAATTACAGCACAGATATATCAAGATACAGGTTTGTCCAAGACCCTAAGGGACTTGGGGACTCATTTCAATGTAACTTGCAATCAGCACCCCTTTGAGTTACATTTGAAAATTACACCAGCTTGGCCAAGATTAAGCCCCATCAGGCTGAGGCAGAAAGGCAAGCTGGGCTTTTTTTTCAGTTTCATTTGTAGCTGCTCTTATATCACCAACTTACAAGGAAATCACACAACACCAGACTAACACAGGTGCAGTTCCTTTCGTGGTAAGAAAGCTGCTAGAGATTACCAGACCCAGGAATTTTCACTGACAGCGTGGTCCAGACCTGCTCTGAGTCAGACATTGCAATGGTACAGCAGGAGAAGCTGTTGTAGAGACACACACTGCCCTCATCAGCATCACGATCCCTCACAAACACTGGGCTCAGGGGATGGTAGATGGTGTTACAGAGCAGAGATTTAGTTGCTGAGAAGGTGAACTGCAAAGCCAAAGTCAGAAATTTCTCTACCTAACGAGAACGTTGCAATTAGGTCAGCACTGAGCGCTGGCTAACCACAGATCAGAGCAAAAACATTCCCACAGAGTAACTCAGATGTGACAGCAGGTACTTGGAATGAGAACAAGGATTTCATCCACTTGTCCTGCTGCTGAATTATGTGGATAAACAGTGATCCTGATGTAGCGAGGACATGCAGGTGTCGGGATACACAGACTCAGTTTAGCACAAGTAAATTAAATTCCCAAACAGGAAAGCCTAGGTTAGACTTTGATGAAATTTGACAAAGAGCTCAGAGCAAGTTTCAAGTCAGAATTCTATTTAGGTCACAGATTAACTGGATCCAGGCCAGAACTTTTTGGGTTTTTTTTATCTTCTGGACTCCAATCTGAGCAATGCTTCTTATTTCTGAACCCTATTTCTGCTAAAAAACTCCATCAGTTCTATGCCCAACCTTGCTCAGCTCAGGCTGGACATTTTGGTAAACACAAGACCTTTATTCAAATGCCAAGGAACTTCAACAGAACACTCTGCAGACTGCTTTTGGTAACTGAGATTCCCTCCCTTGGATCCTGCACATGGAATTACCTGTCCTTAGGGCAGACAGGTCAGAGAGGGGAGATTTGTGGGTTAATGGGATACTGCTCTGATCAGGGAGATTAAGTTACAAGGCCTTCAGTGCGGCACTTCAGTTTACAACTGGGGATTTCTTCTAATTAGATTGTACTTTTAATTATTTATGGCCTATATAATCTGCAGAAGCTGCCCAAAACTTAAGCCTTAGTGAGGAGAATCAGAATACTTTTCTCTCTTTTGTAAAGCACCTTGAGCCTTGCTGATGAGAAATGCTAGGATGTGATTAGATGCTTAATGAAAAATTGTCCTTAGAAAGTGGAATAAAAATGGAAAATAAACTAAAATGGAATTTTCTATTTTATACTGCATTGGGGCTGCATTAAAAATCATTTATCAGAGGCAACGCTGAAAATTTTCACCTGAAAACTGAGTGGAGATCTTCTTTATGCATGTTATGATGGGAGAATGCAGGTGAGGATGCCAGGGACCAGAGTGGGGGCCTGGATATTGTGAGAAGTCTGAACAGCGCCCAGGAGCCTGAAAGATGGAAGTGCTGGGCTATCGCACCACGTGCAGCCAGCACGCAGAAAAGCAGTGGGTGTTCAACATCGCCCCAGCTCCTGCCTCCACCACAGCTCCTCCACACTGAAGATTTGCCTTTCCAGCCCTCACCTTGCCCAGAAAGTGTCCTGGAACTGAGGCGGATGGGGTTTGATCTGCTGAGATTTGTGGTAGGAGTCACGGTGAATATTTATGGCCCTGCCTGACTCAGTCTGTGAATGAAATCCACAATCCCTCAGACCGTACCGGGGATGGCCAAACCTGGGCATGGATGCAAAGCTTTTAACCCTTTGGGGATGATCACGCTGCAAATTCGCTCTCTCAGAGATCAAAGCAGGAGGATTTGGAGACGTTTCTGTTCAATTCAGAGCCGGGGCAGGTGCGGGTGAGCTCCTGCGGGCGGCTGGGGCCGGCGGGAGGAGAAGGCAGAGCAGGGACCATGCCTGGCGGCTGGGTAACAAAACATCCCCGGCAGCACCTGGACCCGACAATGAAGCCGAGGAGGAGCCGGACAGAGGAACAGGGAAGGCTCCCACACACCCTCAGCAGCCCCCGAGCCTCGCCTTCCCCCGCCCAACCTTCCCCCATCTCCAACAGCGCGGGCTGAGCCCCGGGACCGCCCCACAGCGCCCGGGGCAGGAGGAGGAGGAGGAGGTNGGGAGCTCCGGCGAGGGCCCCCCGCCGATGCCGTGGGTAACTTTCAGCAGGCGGCTGCAACTACGGCGCCCGGCATCCCCGGCGGGCCTGCGAGCGGTGCCGGCCGGGAGCTGTAGTTCCGCACGGGCGGGGGAGCCGCGGGCGCCTGCGGGGAGCGCGCCTCGGCCCGGGGGAACCACGGACCCACCGGGGCTGGAAAAGAGCTCTGAGAGCATCGAGCCCGGCCTGTGAGCGATCCCCACCCTGTCAGCCAGCCCAGAGCGCTGGGTGCCACGTCCAGTCGTTCCCTGGATACCTCCGCGGATGGGGGCTCCACCATCTCCCTGGGCAACGCCTTCCAATGTTTAACAACCTTTGCCGTGACGAAATTCTTCCTAATATCCAACCTGAACCTCCCCTGTCAGAACCCGACACCCACGCTCCTGTCAGGGAGTTGTGCAGAGCCACAAGGTCCCCCTTGATCCTCCTTTTCTCCAGGCTGAGCCCCTTTCCCAGCTCCCTCAGCCTCTCCTGGTGCTCCAGCCCCACCCAGCTCCATTCCCTTCCCTGGACACGCTCCAGCCCCTCAATGTCCTTCTTGTCCTGAGGGGCCCAGATCTGAACACACCCCTTGAGGAATGACCTCACCAGTGCCCAGGCAGGGGGTTGTCACTGTCCTGGTCCTGCTGGCCACTCTATGGCTGGGACAGGCCATGTGCCAGTGGCCTCTGCCCACCTGGACACACGTGCCTCATGTTCAGCTGCTGCTGTTGCTGAGCAGCCCCAGGGCCTTTCCCACACCAAGCACTCTGCCTGAGCCTGGAGTGTGCTGTGGGGGTGGTGTGAGTGAAGGATTTAAGTTCTTTACTTTTTATTTCAGATGGCTCTGAACCTGCTGTATCTATGACCTTCATCACATCATGAGCTTTCTGCAACAGCTTTACTTCTAATCTTTCTTCCACCGTGTTTCTGACAGGAACCATTCCTTGCCCCAGAAACTCTCAACAAAAGCACTAAAAATGTAAAAGCCAACCTGCCAAAGAAGCATGAGCAGGCAAAACTTAAAAGAAAGGCCCTGGAAACTCTCACTGAAATATAGCAACTGCTGGCCATCAAGTTTTCAGCTCCTGTGGTCTCATGTTGATGTGGTTCATCTATTCTTATTTGCAACTTATTTTTATTTAAAGCTGAGTATCTCTCTGGGTCTGCCATGTTTCCTGTGTTGAACACAGAACAGTACACAAAACAAGCCATGGGGAAGCTAAAAGAATATTTTGGAGATGGGAGGAGCAAGCATCCAAAGTCAGGTGGAAAAATGCTTTTAAGCAGAGACATCTGTGTGTACAGATCATTATTACTGCTTGCTGTATTTAATTACAGATAGCTTTGTTTTGTTGCTTTTGATGGAGAGAGGAAAAAGCCAGCGAGGTAGTGGCCACACACCAACCTTCCTTCTACTGTAAACACCCAGAAAGGAGGGCTGGGGGAAAGTCTGTTATTGCTCCATGGGAGTCCAGCAGCACAAGGGGCACAAAACTGACACAGAAATGGGCTGTGCTGTCACGAGGCCTTGTTTGCCAGAGCCAGACAAGGAGGATCTGTTACAAGACGTGGTGAAATGTTTGTTTTTGTAGTACTGGATTTCCAAAATCCATGGTCTTTCTGTGGCTGACAAGCCCCCTCCTTTCTTTGCCTCGTCCCTGCAGCTGTCGGAGGTCTGCACCCCTGCCTGGAAAACATGAGCACAGCACAGCAAAAATGTGCTCCACTCATGTGCCATCAGACAATGCTTGGGAGAGTTACAAAGGAGGGGAGGAAGAGGAGCAGACCACAGGGCTGCAGTAATTTGCGTTATTTCTACTTTCTTTGCAATAGTCACTTTTATCTTTAAACTGTAACAGGTACGTATTTCATAGCAGCTTTACCACTTTAATTAATTACCACATATAACCCACAGGGGGTTTTAATTCACACTCCCTCATGACCAGGTCAAATTTGGCAGAGTGTGTCTGTTCTAACACATACTTTCATTATGTTTTGGTAGTAGCTCATACATGGAAATTAGCTGAAAAACAGAATCTGTGCTGTCACCTGTTGCTTACCTCCATGTTCATCCTTCATGCTTTGTGCTGTGCAGAGCCTCCTGGGAGCACTGCTGGGGGTTGCACTGGGAATCAAACCACTCCCAGCTTCTGGATCCAGCAGGAAGATCCACCAGCAGTTCCACTGGGCAGAGCCTCTCCTCGGGGCAGAGCTGTCACTGCTGCCATAGCCCAACACCGTGGCCAGGCTGAGGCTGGAGAAGTGCCAGGTTTGGTTCTGAGCCACCCTGTGCTCACCTTTGGTCCCTGCAGTGATCACAGGAGCCAGCACAGGGCAGCCCACGTGGAAATCAGCTCCAGGCACTGGAACCACCCTGCTGGCCCTCCGCTGGCAGTACTGCAGCTCTGCCACGTGCTGAAGGCACACACAAACCTCAGTGTCCAACTCCGCGGGTTTACCACAGCTGCTTTTAGGACCACCAACTTGAACAGAGGCACATTCTGTTGCAATTGTTTGCCAGAGACTTCTTTTTTACCTGTCTCAGTCTTCAAAATTCCCCCTGTATTGACATTAAATACATTAAGTTGCCCACTATGAGGCAAGTTCTCTAGATGACAAGTAGTTGAACTTTTTCTTACTTGACTTGCACATTCAAAATTTTATCTTACTTTATTATGAGGGGTAGTGAAGCTTTAACGCAACAGCACAGCTGGGGCAATTTACTTCCTTACCAACCAAGTTCACTTTGATGATGACTGGCTGCTTATACAACCACTGGACAAACACAAAAGGAGATTCAGAAATACTGTAATTAGAGCAAACAGGAAAAATAGCTCAGATTCTAGATACTAGAAGATATTTTAATGCAGACCATTCTAAAAATCTGAAATAAGGACAACATACAAACTGGGAGCACTTTAAATATGTTTATTCAGCAGCTATTACAACCCAACTCCAAAAAACTGGAGTCCCCTCTGTTTTCTGAACCGTGTCAAGTGATGAAAATGCCTCAAGGATGGAAGCTGGACAGTGCGCTCCTTTCTGAGATATACATCTAACAGGGATTAATCTCTTTGAAAAGGCAAAATATAAATATATACACTCTAAATTCACAACAACAGCTTCAACTCACTACGTTAATTCAAGTGGGGTAACAGTGGACAAACCCACATCATGTAAACTGCAGCTGGAAAATCTCTGCTCCCTCCTGCTCGGGTCCCGCTCCGGTTTACACGCTGGGATCTGCCTGTGGCACAGCTGGAATACAGAAGCGCTCAAGTGCTGGATCTCAGGGGCTGTGCACGGGACCGGGCCTGGCCTCTGCTCTCTACACGTTGCTCAAGGCATCCACACCAGGGAGAACCTTACCTGGGGGCAGATAAAACATAACAGCAGGGTTAAGAGCCTTTCTGTGCTCAAATGACTTTGCAACATTCGAAGAGAGAAAATTTGAAAGAGTAAATGAGGAATTACAGGTTGAAAATGGAAGAGTTTGGCTCCACATTGACCGTGGTGGTTCCACGGACCTGCTCCAGACAGTAAATTCACCCAGAGCACAGCTGCACTCAGATGTCAGCAGAGAGATTCCTAACACAGCCCAGCCATCAATCCTTAATTAACAGTAATGGTACGTTTCTGTCCAAGCCTCTGCTAGGGCCACATCCAAACACCCAACATCCTTTGCCATTAAATTTGATGGGAAACAGATTTTTTATTTGATTTAGGGAGTTGCTGCATACTTTCTCAAATCCCTAGTGGAATGTAAATAGAATTCTGGGGAGTGTGGTGGAAGTTTTAAGAATTAATTAAAAGAAAAAGCCTCCTAGGATCCTCAGGTCTTCAAATAACTCAAACACCCAGGTTGAGACACTGAGATATCTCTTTCCAACTGATGGAATCAAACAATATGCTCATCTTTGAGTACAAGGGCCTAGATTAAGATAGTGCAATGCTTTCTAAAGCATTTTTAGCTTTTTGTCCTACGTTAATAATGAACAGACACCACTCTGGTTTTGCCTTTCCTCAGAAAAACAAGCTTCTAATGCTCAAGCTGTGCAGCAGGACTGAATTGTAACACTGTTCACAAGTCACTAGTTTGCTGAGTTTTCAGGGATTTTCTCCCCTTTTTTCATCTTCAGAAGCTTTTCTAATTAGCCAGACTTCCGTTACATTTAAAAGATCACACACACAAACCCATATTTTGGGCCAAAACTTAGACAAGTTTGTGCTTTTGAATACACAGCATTTCCTTCGAGCCATCTGCATTCTTTCCCTTCCCCATCACTCCCTAGGCAACAGAAACAAAAGCTCTGTCTCCCATCTCACTCCTGGAAACAGCAGCTGCAAGGCAGTTTATTGAAGTTTCTCTTCTCCAGAGGAGTTGAGAGCATTGGATAATTTACACACACTGGGAAACGGCAAATTACCAGAGGAAATGAAAAGTCGTTTAGAGAACAATGGAACTCGTTACACAAATCCCGTCTATCCTCACCATTTTGAATTCCCAGTACCCTCGTGCAGGTTTGTCGGTGAGCACTAGAGGGCTCCCCAAAACACAGGGAATTCCAAACACGAAGAAGAGACTTCTGGCAAGGATTCCAGATTGTTCTGATGAGGTTTCCCTAACAGAAACTGGGCATTTTCAACAGGCTGGTTGGCATGTCCTGAGGGATCAGTGACACTCTTGTTTTCTATCCCAGTATTTCTGCTTTCTGGGAAAGCACAGGACTATTCCATTTTCCTTCCTCTCTTCCTCTGAGGGCTACAGAACAGCAGCAAGAGGAGCTTGTGGCTCCAAAGCTACATGTAACTAATCCCACATGGTGGGACAGAAAAGATATTCCTCTGTTGTTGCTTTCTTGACTACCAACACATGGTAAAGCACCCAGAACTCCACATTTACTCAAACAAATGAAGATAAAAGAGGATTTACCCTCTAGCAGCTCCAAGCTGGCACCACCTCCTGTGCTGACGTGGCTGACTTTATCCTCAGTGTTCCACTTGGCACAGCATGTAGCTGTATCTCCACCACCTGCAGCACAAACAGAATCCATGAGACACACAAAAAATTCAGATTTTGTCCAACTGGAGGCCCAAGCTGAAGGACAGAGGAGAATGTGAGGAAAATAATTTGACCAGTATTTCTATCACAGTGCTGGCCATCACAAGCTTCCTCTATGCACTTAGAAAAAGAACACAATTACTTACCAATAATGGTGATGCAACCTTTTCCAGTTACTTCTACCACTTTGTCCATCAGAGCTTTGGTTCCTTTGGAAAACTTGTCCCACTCAAAGACTCCAACTGGACCGTTCCACACAATTTGCTTGGCCCTTCCCACAACTTCAACAAACTTCTTCACACTCTCAGGGCCGCAGTCCAGGCCCTAAGAAAAGTGGAGAAGGCACAGATATGCTCAGTGCTGACCCCCAACTCAAATCACCATGCCCTGCCAGAAGCTTCCTCCTCACTCCAGACATGAAAGCAGAGTTTCTCTGTATGCAGGGACAGATTTGCCAGCAGTTGCTGCAGGATAGTGCAGTTTGGGCTAGTATTTATTTTCCTAACACCAGTAAGTCAATTTTAAATCAACGTCAGATTTCTGAAATCTTAGATAGAAAACTTTGCCAACCCTACTTAAATTTCAGCCAAATAAATAGGATTTCTACTGCATTCAGATCTGCAAGTTGGGAGAGGAATTTTGGTGTTTTAATCCAAATCTCACAAAAGCTACTTAAGACTTAAAAATTTAGAACAAACAACAAGGCTTCAATTTCATTAAACCAACAAACTCTACACAGCTTGACTGCCCTCAGAAACATTTGCCAAGGCTCACAATTACTCTTTCTACTCCTCTTAAAGGTGTCCTACCCACCCTACTCCTTACTGCTCCTCCTGTCAGTCCCTCTCCCATTCAAACCTACCATCCAGCCAGCAGGAATGCCTGAAGCCACTGTGGCCTCCCCAGTCTGTGCATTCTCATCAAATTTGTCAGCAGTGACGAAGTCAACAGGCAGAGTGATCTTCACACCATTCTTCTCTGCCTTGGCCATCAGGTCCTTGACAATTTTTGATCCCTCTTCATCAAACAGAGAGTTGCCAATCTAAAGGAAACATTTGGGAAAAGTAAGAGGAGTTTGTTTAGCTCCTGGTCATGACAGGAGAGAACATCAGCACCCAAACTGCTCAGACTGCAGTTCTGGAAAGATTGTTTTCCTAAAGCACATGGAGAGACAAAGCAGCAATCTGAGCTCTGCAAAGGGATTGTCAAGTAATTTCTCAGTGTTCCCTACTCCTGCAGAGAGCAAAGACAGCCAGTGCTCAATCCCAGAAGATAAAAGGGGCATTCACACCACATTCTTCACTAGGAGCAGACACAGAACTGTTCTCCTCATACCTCCATGTTGTTGAGCACTTTGAGGAAGGTGAACGCCATTCCACCACCAATGATCATCTCATTGACCTTATCCAGCATGTTATTGATCAGCTGGATCTTATCCTGAACTTTGGCTCTGGTAAGAGAGAGAAGGAAAAAGAATAAATAATGAATATTGTGACTATGGTATGTCAAGGTTGTTCTAGAGAATGATCCAACAAAATAATTGTTTGGAATGGGGAAAGGGAATTTCACAAGTTAGCAGGCCAGCATTAAAATTAAACTTATTAGAGCACTATTCAGCCCTCCATTTCTTCTCTTCTTCTTAAATATAAACCTCATTTGGCCCTTTAGAGCCTGATTTCCCCCAGCTGCCCAGCCAAATTAATTCACCTAATGAAATGCACCTCACAGACCTGCAGTGCTGGTCTGGGCACACATGTGATGGAAACTGGCTGCAATTTAATATTTCTGCACAGGAGCAGTCACTTGGTTGTGCACCTTCCAGTCCCACTGCACACCAAGTGCTAGGGGTTGTGTCACCTGAGAGTTGTGTCAGTTTACAGAGTGCTGAGCCTGAGCACTCCTGAACCCTGAACTGGGGGGAAAGGTCACTGACAGTGACAGTCTGGGCCATCACGTGGCTCTAACTGCTCTCCTGGCTCATCTGGGCAAAATTCTCTGGGGACTGTGTCAGTCTGGGGAACATCAGCAGCCAGGAGAGACACTGAGCAGTCAGACTGTGCCATCACAGGAGCAGATGTGCAGTTAGCTCCACATCTCAGGAGTCAGCTACAAATCTCAACTGCAGGTACACTTGAAAGGAAAGCACTTGCTTAAACCAAGCCAAAACATGTCATCTGTTAGGGGAGTTAGAGAAATAAAGTCACCATGTTCTTGAGTCTTACCCTCCGAGAATTGCCAAGAAGGGTCTCTCTGGACTCTCTAGGGCCTTGGCAAAATAATCCAGTTCTTTCTTCATCAGGAAGCCAGCAGCCTTCTGAGGCAGATTGACACCTACCATGGAGCTGCAGAATCAAAGTAAAATATGAGGAAAGGAAAAATTTACATGAAGAAATACCCCCATGTCTCACAGCACTACAAAGCAAACCCTTTAGTCCGCTGCAGGAATGAGAACAGCTACCACCTGCATGAAAACACACACAGGGGCTTTGTTTCCCTAGTTTGGTAAGACAGCTGTACATGCTTCATTTCTGACATTGGTTTTGAACAGAAACATCGATTTGCAAGACATTTATCATCTCAGCTAGTGATCCAAAACACTGGAGGAAAATAAGAATGGCCAAGAGCATGGATTTCTTCTTCCAAGAGAACCATTGCAGTCTGCAAGTACACAAATCTAAACACACTCTATGAAAATAATCACTCTGGAGCAATTAATCTTTTGGAAAAGTGGGCTGTTGTGATGGCAGGACAATTTATACTAGCCCTAAGCAAATGATTTTTAGATCTTCAAAGTCTAAAAAAAGTCAATGTAAGTCTTAAGATCTTGTTTCAGCTTTCCCCTGTACCCAGAGACAAACCTGAAAGAGCATACACTGATGACAACTACCTCCAGTAAATCCACTACTGAGGAACAAACACAGCACAGTGGGATAAATCCAAAGGGAAGGTAAAACTCCCCAGGTAGTATTTCATGTGTTTCCACAGCAGATATTGTTCTGCAGTCCTGCCTGTGTAAGGGAAACAGGGACCCACCTGTGAGCTCGGTGCGCAGTGCCAAAAGCATCGTTGACATAGACATCTCCCAGTTTGGAAAGAGAGGCTCTGAAAGCCTCCACTTTTGCAGACTCAGCCTTGATCTAAAAAGAGAAAGAAGGACAAGTTTGTGTCCTGAGACTTTGACTCTTAGCTCAAGGTCAGCTATTTGACTCACAAACCCACAGCAAGGGTCAGTTTGAGGAACTCATCACTTCATCTGGTGAGTCACTGTCTTCCTTTGCTTTTTGGGCAGGAGCAACAAAAAAATTTAAATGGTTTAAATTCCACTTTAAACTCCCCGTGACTGCTATTGCTGAAGACTGTTCCCACTTCTGAACTGCAGCACCACAAACCTTTCAGTCTCTCTCCAACAGATTCCAGTGCTGTGTGGTGAACACAGGTAGCACAGGAAGGGTGTGGGGAGACAAGGCAATGCTGAGATCAGGATAAACAAATTCATGCTCACTCACTGAATAAAGCAAGCATGGTCTCCATGAGACACAGGTAAAAGTTGGGCTCCTGAAGGACTGATTCAGCAACTGCATTGAGGCTTACCCAATGAACAGTCTGATAAAGGCCTGCACACTACACCAGGCCACAGTGAAAGCAGCCAGTGCTGGAAATGCAGAGATAAATGTAGAATGTAATGGGTTAGAACAGGTGTGTTTCTGTTAACAGACTCCAAGCAAATCCTCATGGGATGGCTTATGCAGTTCAGCTTTCCTTCCCACCATGAAGAGACAGCAGAGCTCTCCAGGGCAGCAGGTGAGTGCTGGCAGCACTTGCTGCAGAGGAACAGCCCAGACTGGAGTCACATCACCCCATGGGAGCTCTGCCAGCACCCAGGTGTGACACACAGGGACAATGGCAGGAAGGCACTCCAGGAGATGGCAGCAGGGGTCAGCACAGCTTTGGGGGCCCTTTTGAGCAGAGCCTGAGCACGAGGCAAGTCCAAGGGACCACACAGATTCTAGAACAATGCTGCCAACTGCTCCTTCACCCAGCAAACTGCCTGGCTGTACAGAGACTAAGTGCTCCAGTTAAAACCAGTACCACCTGTGAGCAGAACACAAGAGGCTCTGACAGAAGGAATCACTACCACTGCATCTGCTTTGCAAAAACACAGTTTAAGCACCAGTCAGCAACCTGCAGTCCTGTACTGCATCACTGTTTCCACAGCACTGACTTTCACCTCTGCTAGGAGGGGCAGCTGGCACTGGCACACCCCTGATGTGCTCAGTGCAGTGTGTGCTTCCACATGCACATACCCAGCTACATCACCTGGCAATTACAGAAACACACTAAACCAAGGGACTGTCTCCCAGAGAAAATTTAATTCTTGCCCCACCCTTCTCCCTGCCACTATACTTGCAGTGGCAGACAGTTCTAGCAGTGAATAATTCCAGATTTGCTCATTTCCCCCTGCTGTCTGCACAGGCTCACCAACTCTGTGCTGTGTTCCTAAGCTGCAGGAGTCCTGTGCCAGCCCATAAAGGGCACCAGTCCATGTCAGCATTCCCTCCAGGCACTAGATGTGAACAGAGCCAAGGCCTCTGTAAAGCCACCGGGGTCACCACTGCTAAGAAAAGCAGCTGTCTGGAGCAAGAACTCTGCTGACCTTCAGCAAAATGTCAGAGGTGCAAGGCAGCCTGGTTTTAGGGAACTACTCTGAAGAGCTGACAGGCTTAGAGGAGAGTGTGGTAATCCCTATGGTGCAGAATATTAGCCATAAAACAAGAAGAAGCATCACTCTTATGGGGCTGGTGGCAACAGTCTCCAAATTGGTTTTCGTTTTAGACATCCAAAACTGAAGCCCAACAAGCAGCAGTTTCCTGCACAGCTCTATTTTGTTCCTTTCTCCTTTTGTGACAGAGTCACCTACAGCCTTTCACTTGAGCTGTTTCATCTTGGAAATCCACTGTATTCCACTCAAAACTTGTGCACAACAGTGGGACACACTGAACTAAAGATCTCTCACATCCTGTTAAGAGCAGGTTCACAATCAGTGCTGCAGAGAGGCTGCTGGCTCCTCATCAATCTGCAGCAAAGAGCAGATAAGACCAGACCAGAGCAGGCACACATGAAAGCCAGACTTGAAGTTTCACCTTGTTCCCTGAAGCATCCTTGCCTTTTCCTTCCTCTTCAACGTGGAATCTGAGGTTCTCCAGCAGGATGACTGAGCCAGCAGCAGGATTAGCACAGGCCTGCTCCACCTCAGGACCAACACAATCCTTCAGGAACAACACCTCCCTGCAAACACAAGACACACACTGTAACCTCACCAGCAAATTCCTGGTGGAAAGAAAAACATCCAGGCTCCCTGGCAGGGAGGGCTGATGCACACCAGGCTGCTTTCCCACTTTACCTGCCCAGGAGGGCCTTCAGCTCCACAGCTACGGGGGCCAAGGAGAACTTGTCAGGCATGGGGACACCATCCGGGCGGCCCAGGTGACTCATGAGAACCACAGACTTGGCCCCATGGTCCAAGCAGTGCTTGATGGTAGGAACAGCTGCCTTGATTCTGTAACAGCACACAAGAACTAATTAACGAGGTCTCAATTAGAGTTTACCAGGCAAGCACATTAGTACCACTTACACCTCAGCCCTGGGAGTTGTCCCTCAAAAATGACAAAAGAAACAGAGCACAAGAGCTGCACGGAACAATTCCTTAAAAAAGCATAAACAAAATTCTCCATCCCAGCCTGTTTTCAAACATTTCACTGTTATCTTCCAAGCAGTGTAGGACATGGAATTAAAATGTACTATTTTATCTAAATTCTGCTGATTGCTCAGCTAAGAAATGCCAGGACACACCTGAACACTACCAGGCTTCCTGGGTTACTCTGGGATCCTGCACAATGATGAGCAGGGAGAACACTGTGGTAACAAAATTGGCACCTGCCTGCAAGTGGCAGACAAGCAGGGCAAGGCATATGGTATCACACCTTCTAAACCCCAGGGTTTTGTGTGCTGCACAGCAACAATTATTCTAACAAAGAGAACAAATTACCACAGCCCCACAGTAAGCAGGAGGCACAGAGACCTCTGGAATAGCAACAGAGACATCTTTCACACACAGCCTAAGGGATGTGGCTGTGAAATGGTCATGGCCAACTTAGGAAGTTTAGGATCTCCAAAATAAGATACTATTTTTTTCATATGCTTTCCACAGCAGCAACAGTGAGTATTAGCCTTGTAGTTAAGTATAGTTTGCTAACAACTGCAGGGGGTTTAATTAAAAATTGTTGGACTTTCTCTGACACCTTGAATATTCTGGTATGAGTAATGACAGTTTAACCATGGTAATGTTCCAGGTACAGGGGGGAAGTCGGAGACACAGCAGACTCTGGGGCCTCCATCTGAGATGGAAATTACAGCTCACCTCTGATTGTTGGTTATTTTGTGATCTTTCATTGGAACATTGAAGTCAACCCTAAAAAAAAACAAAACCAGAAACAAAATTAAACATTCAACAAATTTATTTTATTACTTTTTAAATTTAATTTTAAATATTCAACAAATGAGGAAGGGAACCTGCTAATAAAGGCACTGGCTAGAAAAGCAGTGTTACAATTAGAGTCAGATGTTCACCTCTGCCCTGTTGACAAGTTCCATTCTGAAATCAATGTGTTATCAGCCCTTTCTGCTTGTGCTAACACCACAAATGGAGAACAACCACTGCGAGAATAACTCAGGAAAGCTGGGCCACCAACACATCCTAATGCTCAGGACCAGAGCAGCAGTAATGCTGAGCACAAAATAAACCCAGATCCAACTTTCTATTTTTAAATAATATGATTTCAGATCCCCAACAAGGAATATCCAAAGGAAAGGGAATGAACAACGACTTGTGTTCTCTAACGAGTTTTCTCAAACACTCAGCTGAACTACAGTGGGCAACAGGCAGTGCAAGGAAGCTTTAATTTCTGTCCTCTGCAGCTCTAATCTCCCTACAGCCAGTGCTGTGGCTTATCACATTCTCCCCCGGAGACCTGACTGCATCTTGAGGTAACTTCCTGAGTCGTGCCAGCTGAAGGGCTGGCAGGGAGGAGTTTCAGCAGCCCGCTCTGCTCTCCTGACACCGCTGTCCAAGGCCAGGCCAGATTGTGCCCATGTGCAGGAAGCTGCGTTGCGTAACCGCGGCGGCAGAAATTGCTCCCCGAGCCATGTGAGGGAACACCCCTGGCTGCAAGAGCGATCGGCAGAGTGTGCATCCTTCATCGCTCTGTACATCACAGAACACCCGAGTTCAGCAAGCTCTGAACGAATCCCCCCGCAGCCCACTCAGCACGTGAAACAAATGGGAAGAAACAAAAGCTGCCAGCAAAATAGGAGTGGCTGAACAAAAAGAAATTGAACTGGCGGCCCCACAGCACAGCGGTGGGGTTCTAGAAGGGGCAAAGAAAAGCGCCATTATCCTAAAAGGAGAGAATAAAAGAACAGTTTGCTTCACAGAGCCATCAAAACTACAAAAGAAAGGTCCAGCTCAGCCTTCTTCCCCCCTGCCAGACCATTGAAATCTGAGCCCTCTTCCCTCCCCATTCTCAACTCTTCCTAAAGCTTCGGCATCAGGACAGGAAGTTACGCAGGATGTGAGTATGCCAAAATTACGATGAACACGAGGAGAAAAAGAAGAGGTATCGATTTTAGTACTACTGAGAGCACGTGGTGACTCGTGTCAGATGCAGGCAGGAGTCACGGAGCCTGGCTGCTCACCTGCTGTGTTTGAGTAGCCCCTCACAAAAGAGCAAAATTAATTAATCAGCATTAATTAACGGAGATTTTGAGCGGGCAAACTCAGCCCATCGCCTGCCAATGCACGGCTGCTCTCTGTAACATGACTCAGAAATGGAAAAAAAAACAGTCAGATGGCCAAAAAAAAGTCAGGAACAGACTTCTACAGAGATAGAAAGATCTTTTGTTACACCAGAGTTAAAAAGTACAGGGAAATCCTGAGCAAGCTTCTTCAGCACTTGCTACACGGGCTGGTTTCTGATAATCAAAGTTTTAGGGAACTAATTCAAAACAAGCTTGAAGAGACAAGGGGTAGAAAGAGCAAGTTGTCTGTCAGACTGAGAATAAGAGGAGCTCTACTTTTGCTATCCCTGCCTACTCACAGAGTAGGTAACACACCCAGAGGCACATTATAGTGACCTTGAACAAACTACCCCGTAATGAAAGTATTTTGAGCAGGATATATCACTATGTACCTTGGTGCCCTTATCTCCCAGGATTTGGCAACAACTTTAACATTAGGCTCCCAGGCGCTGATGCTTTATAAATAAGTTATGAATGCCTATTTTAGGGTTTCAGACCAGGATGTGCTGAAACCTGCGGTGATGCCCCATCCCTGGAAGTGTCCAAGGCCAGGCCAGAAAAGGTTTGCAGCAACCTGGTCCAGCAAAAGGTGTTCGTGCCCTTGGCGTGAGAGTGGAAACAGATGAACTTTAAGGTCCCTCCCAACCCAGGCCATTCTGCGATTCTATTATTCGATTCCTACTGCGAAATGCGGAATTATCATTGGTATTTGGATAGCTGGACAGAGCCCTATCTTCACTTTCTTATTGCAATACTTTTTGAACTTGCATTAAGAAAAAAAAAAAAAAAAAGGGAAAATAAGCATTTTTTGGGGTAGTTCTCTGGAATAAAAGCAGGGCAGGCTGGATGGGTTTCCCCTGAAGCTGCCTGTGGCCGGCACACGTGCGAGCGGGGCGATCCAGAACGGCAGAGCCGGGCCGGGATTTACACCCTGCCGGCCGCCACGGCCTCCGCAGGGCACCCGGGCCGGCCCCGAGATGGTGCAGGAGCCTTTCCAACACCCAGCGAGCGAAAAGAAATGAAACTAAAACGGTACAAAAGTACACGTGCCGGGCTCGGGCAAGGGGCTCTGCCGGGGGGCACCGGCTCGGCCTCAGAGTGGGGGAGCAGCGGGACCCTCGGGGGACGCACATTCCCCCTGCAAAGCCTCACCTCATGACGACGCGCTTGCCCTTCACGTCCACCTTGTCCAGGGTGAGTTTGTTGGAGAGAGACATGTTTGCTGCTGGCCGGAATCGCTCCCGCTCAACCCGCTCCGCTTCGCCGCCTCCGCGTTCTGCCGCAGCGACGCCCGCGCCGCCGCCACCCAGCGCGTCTCGCCCCGCCCCTTCCGTCAGCGATTGGTCCGCGCTGTCCCTTCTGCATTTCTATTGGCTGAGCCTGCTGTCCGTCAGCGGCCAGCCCTCCTGTCGGGGGCGGGGCTGCGGCGCCGGCCCCGGTCACGTCCCACACGCAGCCGCCGCTCCCTGAGGGCGCCGGGAGTGCGCGGGGTCCCGTCCCGGGGCACTAAATGAACGGTTCCGCACCTTATCTGAGTGAAAATCACCCATAAGCGGTGTCTAAACGTGTGTCGGCTGGTGGGAATCCTTCAGATGAAAGGCAGACACTTAACTGAGCCGTAGGCCTGGGGCAGGCCAAGCGTTGACCGTAAAGGACGAGTCAAAACCCTGGATATTTTTAAGTGACCTAAATAAATACTTCTCAAGACAACTGAGGACAAAACAACTGTTTGAAGGGATACGCCTTGCAGCAGCATAGTTTAATAGAATCACGGAGTGGTTTGGGTTGGAAGGGACCTTAAATATAGTTTTGTTCCACCCCCTGTCGTGGGCAGAGACACCTTCCGCTGTCCCAGGCTGCTCCCAGCCCCAATATCCAACCTGACCTGGGACACTGCCAGGGATCCAGGGGCAGCCACAGCTGCTCTGGGCACTCTGTGCCAGGGCCTCACCACTCACATAGGGAAGATTTTTTTCCCTAATACCTAATCTCAACCTACTCCTTTTCAGTTTGGATCCATTCCCCCTTGTCCTGTCACTCCAGGCCCTTGTCAATAGTCTTTCTCCCTCTTTCTAGTAGGTTCCCTTCAGGTACTGGAAGGCCACAAAGCCTTCTTTTTTCCAGGCTGAGCAATCCCAGTTCTCTCAACCTTTCCTCAGAGCAGCTGTCTTCCATCCCCTCTGATCACCTGGACTTGCTGCATGTCCTTCCTGTGCAGGGAAGCAGAGCTGGAGGCAATCCTAACCCTGCCCTCTGCCAGGTCGAAGCCATTCCCTGTCACTGTCACTCCATGCCCTCGCAGCAGGTTGGGTGCAGTCAAAAATCACCTGCCCTGACATACGTGCAGCCTCTAACGCAGGGCAGGGAGCTGTGTGCTGGGCGACAATAGCACAGTGCAATGGACTGTACTGGGTGAAAAACGAGCTCATGGTCTTTTGTCTTTGGCCCATAGGATAGGCCTTTCTGTTGCTGACAGGGTTGTTTTTTTGCCACGCTCACAAAAATGTACAGACACCGCTGAGGAGGTGGTGGTGACAAAATCAGTTCTTTGCTGACAGAATGGTGCTGCAGAGTCCAGAGAAGGGCAACAGAGCTGGGTAGGGGTCTGGAGAGTCAGTCCTAGGAGAAGCTGTTGAGGGAGCTGGGAAGGGGTTCAGCCTGGAGAAAAGGAGGCTCAGGGGGGACCTTGTGTCTCTACAAAATTCCCTGACAGGAGGGGATGGCTGAGGGGGTCAGGCTCTGCTCCCAGGGAAACAGGGACAGGACCAGAGGAAAAGACCTCCAGCTGTGCCATGGGAGGATCAGGCTGGACATCAGGAACAATTTCTCATGGAAAAGGTTGTTAAACGTGGCAGTGGGCTGCCCAGGGAGGTGTAGAGTCACCACCCCTGAAGATGTTCAAGGAAGGATTGGATGTGTCACGCAGTGTTCTGGTCTCATTTGATCAATCCAAAATCAGATCCAATGGTCTCGGAGGTCTTTTCCAACCTAAGTGATTGTCTGATTCAAATGAGCATGCACTGACAAGAAATGAAATACAAAGGTACCTAGAGAGCCAGACTAATGCACTGCTCACACATGGGTGAAAACAGCCAGCCTGAGGCAGAAGAGTGGGAGTCTCCTGCTGCAAGGCTTGTCAGAAAGCTCAGGAAAGCCTGGATGGGTCTCTAAGATGTGTTAAAGGTGCCAGTCCCAAAAGCAATAAACCCTGAAATATATAAGTGGGAACAAACTGACAGGTGATATGAAATCAACTGTGAGGTGGTCCCCAATTAAGATGGAGGAGATCAAGAAACATCCCTTTAGTGTGTCAGTGTGTGCCACTGTAATGTATCTTATATTGCTGTAAATCTACAGTCAAGGTTCAAATTAAATTAAGTCCAGTAATGGTCTCAGTGTTGACTGCAGAGTAAATCTGGGGGGTACCCAGGGGTCCCTCCTGTAGCAAATCAGACCCAGCCTTGCAGTCCCAGGTGAGTCCTTGTAACCCAGAGCACCTGGACTGTGCTCGCAGTGCCCACTGAGGGCAGGGACATCTGGAAGTGCCAGTGTGAATCCAGCCTTCACCAAGGCCTGAGAGTCAAATCCCAAACTGCTTCTGAATCCAGCCTCACCTCAGGAGCTGGGATCACCTGAATCAGCCTCCCCTCAGGAGCTGAGATCGCCTCAATCCAGCCTTCCCTTGGGAGCTGGGATCGCCACAATCCAGCCTCCCCTCAGGAGCTGGGATCGCCTCAATCCAGCCTCCCCT
>VXBU01006987.1:833652-859591 GCA_013400315.1 Bombycilla garrulus
TTTTTTTTTTGTATAAAATTTCAAGTGTTTTAAACGCTTTTAAAAGTTTAAGTAAGTTTGGTAAAATTCAAAGAGCAACTTTTAAAGCCTGGAGAATATGTACTTTTTTATTAAATAGAGCACAGGTATATAAATAGCTGGACACAGAAAACAATAAAATGGACAAAGGAGTAATACAATATCGTTTGTAACTGAGTGTTTCCAAGTGATACTTTAAATTTCTGAATCCAAACTGTTGCTCCAACAGGAGCAACCTATTTACATACTAAAACATTTACATTTAGGAGAACATTGAGCTCCCACACATGATTCCACTTGCACTGTACATTCAAACTGAAAGGGATTTTGGTTCTTCAATATAAAGCACCTTTTGTAATATTTAAATCACAAGATAAACATCCTAGAAGTCAATACCTCACCCCTGGGGAGTGTTGGACAGAGAACTTGCTTTCAAAAATCTGAGTTTATCACAACCCACCCACCCCTGGGATCAGTTATTTCCTCTCCCAGAGCCTGATCCTCTGGCTGTCCCTACAAGCTGCTCTCCCACCCCTCCCAGCCAGCAGCTGCTGCTCCTGATTCCCTGATAATCATCCTGCACTTCTTTAAGTGTCCTGTTTTGGGAAAAGCCTTATTTTGCTGTACCTGAACCAAACATTGAATTTCACAGAAAATGATAAAGCCTAAAAAAAGCACCTGTGTTGGGAAAAAGTTGGAGGTAAAGCCGTGAACATTCAACCTACACAGCATTTGGACAATGAAAGGTTGAAGACAAAGTGCTCTAAAAACATATTTGGAAATTGTTTAACAAGTTCTTAACACTGTTTTATTTCCTAACCAGGAAGTCAAGGCTGAATTAGCTCCCTGGTGCCTGCAGTGGGAGGGTGATGTGTCATTTCCATGCCATCACTCCCCAGCCAGCACTGAAACTCCCATCTGCAGCAGGACTGAGACCACGCACAGCACACACAGAAATGTGTGAATACCTCCTTTCACCTGCACAACTGTGCCAAGGACACAGAGCAGGAGGGTGGATAAACAAGAAATCAAAACCTATGCATGATTGTGAAGCACTAAAACCCATCCTGACACGATCAAACAGCTTTGGATAATGATCTGCTTTGTAAGACCAGCTCTGCAGCTGCAAACTGAGAACAAAACCTCATGGAATGGCTGTGCAGTGACATATCTCAGCACAAAACAGCACTACAAATTACACACAGGTGTAAACTAATTTATAAAAATATTCTATATTCATGTAGAGATATTAAGAACCCAAATCCTGCTATAGAAATATTTTGTTTCCTGAACCAGCAGCACGTGGTACTGCTCTCCTCACTGCAGTGCAGGTACCCTGATTTCCTAACAACACATCTCCCAGCACAGCTCTTCTGCTCTCACACAATGGGATTTTTCTGGTGGTTCTCAGATAAAATGCAAGAGCTGTTTACTCAGGACCTTTCACATACACAATCTATGTCCTGACATCAGGCTTTGAGTTAAAAAGCAGAACATTAAAGAGAATCTCTTTGTCTTCACCAAACTGAGTATTTCTCCTCTACAAGCACAACTGATACACATTTACATCATGGACTGCACTTCATGAAATTCAACATGATTGAGCCCAGCAAATGCTGCCTCAGCAATGGATGGGGAGAGCAAGGTTCAGTGAGTAACAAACAGGTGACCAACTACTGCTGATGAGCATCTCTTTCTCACTGAGGATATTCTTGATATGAATGATTTCATGCTCAAAAGCTGCATTCTGATATTGCAGTTCAGCAACAAATGCCAACTGTCTGAATCCACGATGCCTGGATCTGCACAGACCAAGCACAGGGGGTTTGGATCCACCAATGCAGTGATGCTGGGCCAATCCTAGAACACAGACACTTTACAAGCAAGGCCTGAAACGGAAAAGATTTTCAAGGCAGTCTGTGACAAACTGCCCTGGTTCATTGAAGGAGTGCCAGTGGATCCTGGTGGTGAGCACTGCTCCTTCCTAAACACTTTGGCTAAAACCACCTCACACTGATATTGCACTCAGGTGTTGCAGGAGTTTTTGGCTTTGGAGAGGCTGGGAATGAGCAAAGCTCCAAAACTTTCAGGCAGACAGTCTCAGGGCAGGAGAGTCCAGGGCAGGAGTGCAGAGCTCAGTGTGGGTACAGCCCCAAACCTCCCTGGTTTCCACCACGCAGGAATCCCGATCCCACAGAGATGATTTAAAGCCTGGAGTGTGAAAAGGTGGAATCAGATGCTGACAACGAGAAAAGGCATTTGAGAGGACCCATTTCTGGCAGAAGGCAGGCTGTGGGAGGAAGAGGGTTCTGAAGTAAGGCACATCTCTCTGCATACAGAACCTTCAGGATTTTGCAGATGCAAATTCACAATTTTTTAACACAGTACTGAACTCCACTATGCAGAAAATAGCCTGATATAAGGCTGGGAAATCAATTTCTGCTTCCTTAGTTTCCTTAGTTGTATTTTGACAATTTGCCAAAATAAATGCTATACTGCAAGCTCCATGGAAAGGGAACACAGCCCTGTTTGTGAGCATCAACAGCCCCACCCCAGACGTTTTTGGTAAGTCTAGATTAAAAACCACAGATATCCCTGAAAAGTCTCCGCAGAAACTACCTCTACACTGAAGAAGAAATGCATCCAGAAGCCCTCCACAAGGGCCAGGACACGCACAGACCTCAGGACAGCTGTTGTGGTTGTGGCTTTTGCTTCGGGTTTTTTTTGTTTTGCCGTAGCGGGGGTGGGAGGAGCGAGTCTCTCATAAGGCCGTGTCATCCTCCTCTCCAAAATCCCCCACCAGCAGCGAGTGCTTGTCCGGCTCGCTGAGCACCACGCTGTTGAGGGAGCGGCGGTCTGAGAGCAGGGAGCTGATGGAGGCTCTGCTGTAGGTGATGATCCGATCCATCAGGCTCAGCTTGGGGGAGCCGCTCCCGTTGTTGTCGATCCCCACGTGCACGCTGATCTCCGACGGGCTCTTGTGCCTCAGCTGGCCACGGGCACGCAGCTCCAGCTTCTCAGAGCTTGGCTTCTGGTACCTAAGGAAGGGAAAACCAAAATGGATCAATACCTCTGAGCTGAGGTACGCTGAAATATGCATTGTGCACAACTTAGAGGTGTTCATAATTTGACCAATAAGATTTCTCACAAATGCACAAAGGCCATGAAGGAATTTCCCATCCGATTTGTACATTTCTTCACATTAGAAATTACACTTTTAAACACTACTGTTGGCTTAACACAGACTTGCCTGAATTGTTCGTCAAAAGCCTTTAAAGTATGTCACAGTCCCACATTTATTTTCTGTCACTCCAAGTAAAAGACCTGAGCTTCAAATGCAAGTTACAAACCACAAAACTGTTCCTACTCACATCTTTAAGAGCAAAGAAGAAAGCACAACAGAGACTGAGGAGGCAGCCATGGCTGCAGATCCCATCCAGGGTTGCAGAACCAAACCAATGGGCAGGAAGACACCTGGAAAATTACACCAGCAGTAAGTTCAGAGCAGGAACACTGCATTATTCATATATTAATAGATACAACCTCACATGGACTGTCTTTAGTTGTTTTTTAATTTGTTAGTAAATGGGATTTTAGTTTAAATGACTAATATTTAATACATAAAGATTTGGGGTTTATCTGAACTAGAACCTCAGTCTGAAACTCAGAGGTGGCATGTCCTGCCCACCTTGCAATAAAACTGCTTGTTCACAGGATCTATCAACAAACCTTTTATCTTGAAGCTATTTTGATGTGCTAAGCACATCCACAGTAGCCACACTGTGAGAGGAGGACAGCTCACAAATATTCCACTGCAACATCCCCAGGCAGAGAACTCTGCCCTTACTGACAGCCAGAAACGAAGACAATGGAAATTCTCCCACACAACAGTAAATCACTGCACTCTCCTACTCACTGAGCCCAGTGCAAAGGACGCAGGCAGCACTCACACACCTGCAGCTATGGGAACTCCAATGAGATTATAAATCAGAGCAAACACAAAGTTGATCCGGATCCTCTTCACGGTTTTTCTGGATAAATCTATGCTTGCTACCACATCCATCAGGTCATCCTGCAAGGTAAAATGTTTATTGGAGCAGTCAGAGAGCCAGAAAGCACACAGGTGGTGTCAGCATAGTCCTGTTTTACACTCACAACCGTGCACTGGATGTGACAGGCTAATCACAGTGAGCCCTCTGGAGGCTGCTCTGCTCAGTGCCAACCCATCATAATCCAAGTCACGTCCACAGCAGCTCCCAGGGCAGCTCCAGACACTGAGCACAGTCTGCTGATGTGCAGGAAGAAGTGCCTGTAGCCTTGGAGGTGCTGTGGTGTGTTACCCAAATGTAATTCATGTTTGCCAAAGGAAAGGTCACTTTGTCTTCCTTTGCCACTCTCAAACTTGAATTAGCCCAAAATGTGCAGTATCCAGAAAACGTGGAAGTTTCCTTCATGGGATTATCACTGCACTAAACACAGTGAAAACGATCTCTGCTCCAGTTCTTGAGCTGATGGGGATTGTGCATCACCCAAAACATCCTGGGCCTTCTGACCCCTCCTACCAGCTCCCCTGAACTCTGATTTCTTACCCTGATGAGAACCACATCAGCTGCCTCGATGGCCACGTCTGTGCCCGTGCCAATGGCAATGCCCACGCTGGCCATGGCCAGGGCTGGGGAGTCGTTGATGCCATCTCCAACCATGGCCACGCGCTTCCCTTCGTCCTGGAGTTGCTTCACTTTGGCCACTTTGTGCGAGGGGAGAACCTCTGCAAACACTTTGGTGATGCCAACCTGAACAGAGAGACAGAGGACACAGCTTTTCCAGCAGCTGTCAAAGCTGCTGCCTGGAATGATGTGGCCAGGAAGAGTGAAACCCATATTATCACTCATGAGCTAAAGAGCAAACCCAGCTGATGAGATGAAAACAGCTCTGAATTCACAGCTGATCTTACTTCCATTCTAAAACTTCTGCGTTCTTTATTCCAAATCCTTTAAAACTACCATCTTTCACAGCAGACCAGACATCAGCAATATGAACATGCCACAGCACCCACCCTGCTGAAAGCAGCTCCAGCTGAGGCACAGCAGCTCACCTGCGAGGCGATGGACCGGGCTGTTTTGCTGTTGTCACCAGTCATGAGGACAACTTCCAACCCCATGCTCTTCAAAGTGTGCACTGCCAGCTCAGCCTCTGGCTTCACAGTATCTGCAATAGCTATCAAGCCACAGAGCACTCCTGAAAACAGAAAGAAAGTGTTTGTAATAAAGGCCTTTGTTAATTTAGGAAAAAAAAGTAACTTCCCCCCCCGTAAGACTAGTTCAGAACCAGTTCATACTGACAGTAAAGAGTGAGATGAGAACAGGTATTGGTGCAGCATGGTTTAAAGCAATACAGAGCATAGACTGTACAACCATATTGAAAAACAAATTTCTTTTTTCTCCTTTTGTTTTCTTTGAAGTCTTTGCATCGTATTATTATGCCCAACTGTCCTGTCAGCTAAGAAAGGCAGGAAGAGCCTCTCCCATAAGAAAGTGCTGTAAAACTGATTAATTATCCCTTTTAATCCCATAACCCTGCTTCAGGTGTAGCTGCTATGACATCACTACTTATTAATCTCCATTTATGTGATGTTTTATGTGATATTTACTGGCAATCAAACTGAACAGAGCAGCAAACCGAACTCACCATCCACAGCTGCCAGAACAGCCGTGCGGCCTCTCCGCTCGTGCTCCATCATGGCTTTGTCCACCTCAGTTCTCACCTGGAGGCCATTCCTGGTCATCCATTCTCTGTTCCCAATGAGAACTGAGTATTTCTGAGAGGTCACAGTGGCTAGAGGAAGAAAACACAATGGTACCATCATGTGGATAGCCAGGGAGCTTCCCTGCAGCTCATCCCAGCCAGGCTCTCGCAGTGTGCACTGGAACAGCACTGCAGGGAATCCCCACAGAAACAAAGAATTCCTCAATACTTTCTGCCCTCCCATCTCTTCGTGTGACCTTCACAACACAGACACAACATTTCTTCAGTCCTGGGGAGTCACCCCATGTCAGAGGGCCAAAAACCACAGGTCAAAGGACAGTAAAGGACCAAGTCACCTTTTCAGTGCTTCTGATTTCTATGAACAGCCCAATGGAGTTGAAAGACCTAACAATGAGCTGCTTTGAGTGAAAACTCATCCGTTATGCAAGCGCACATAATTTTGGCTAGCAAATGGTAAAGCCAGAGAGAGCTGACAGACAACTCCTGTCTGGTTTTCCAGTCCCATATTCAACATGCAACTTGAATTTGTATTTAACTTAAATGTTTTGAGTGATGAGAGAGCACAAAATAAATTAATGAGCAACTATTTAATGTGTGCCTTGATGTCAGCCCAGCTCTCCAAGGCAGAAATAAGTGACCTCATTCCTAAGGATCCTAAAAACACAGATGCAAAAATTGTCCATTTTATTCTCTAACCCAGAATTAACTTACTTGGTAGTTCAGCATCAATGATCAAAGCAGGCTGCACTGATTCATCTGCATTCTCCTCAATTTTCACAAGTGTCACATTTTTAACATTGTTTTCTTCAACCATCCTGTTTTTCCTGTAGAGTAATGCTTCAATATTGGTGACTTTGCAACTAATGCCACAGCCTGGAACTACCTGAAAATCTGTACATGTCCCAAGGATTTCTGAGTTCAGCTCCTAGAGAAAGAGGATGGAAACCAATGAAATTTTAAAATATATTAAAAGCATGACGCAATTATAAAGCCCGCAAAATGAAGTGCAGCTGAACAAAAAGGAGGAGGGAAATAACCATCAAAATCTAGCTCTGAATGGTGCCTCTAACACAGTGTGATTTACGTGGCTCCATAATTTTCAGCTTTCCCAATTAAGCACAGCAACTACTTAATCTGCATGTCCAGCGCTGTGGTATCGATGAAGTCCTGCAAGAGAGGTTCTCCCAGCAGGGAGAGCAGGCTGTGTGTGGGAGCCCCTCACCTTTCTGCAGTATTTGGTGATGGCTGCTGCCAGAGGGTGCTCGCTGCTGCTCTCTGCTGTGCCCACAATGGCCAGCAGCTTGTGACGAGGGAGGAGGTTCCCCTCCGCCAGGAACTTGACCTGCACCACCTCGGGAGTGCCGTGGGTGATGGTCCCCGTCTTGTCAAACACAACCACCTTCACCTGCAGGAGGGCAGGAAGATTTCAGTCCGTGAACTGAGGTGCAGATTCCTTGGAAAAGCACCCACTTGAACCAAACTCCTGCACATGGAGCAACGACTGAGCACGGAACACCCCGAGCTGGATGGGCCTCACCGGGACATTCCATCATCTGCTCCAACAACAGCTGCAAAACACCACCACCCCCAGCTTGGGCAGCCCTTGGGGCACTGATGCATTCAATTTTAGCTTTTACATTTTCCAGATTCTGTACTGCATTAGTGTGTAACTCTCAATTTCATACAGTGTGTTTGCAAGTTCTCCTCACACTTCAGTCAGACAGAACAATCCTTTTCCAGCCCCAGAACCAAGGACACTGTGGCAGCTTCGGGCCCAAAAAGTGCAAACAGCAGTGAACTGAGGAGAGCAAACTGAGAGGATGGGACTGCATCTCCTGCAGCTGGGATTGGACAATTAACCCCAACATGGAAATGAACCAAAACTTATAAAAGTGTGAAAACTCACGACCCGGGGTCCATCCTGAGCGTAGCCTCAGCCGCGCTCTTGCCCTGCCCAAGGCGGATCCTTTAACACCCTTTTTAATAAATCCCTGCTTTATTTCTTCAACTCTGCTCCTGTGCTGCAGGCAGGCTCTGGCTCACCTTGTGTGCCATCTCCAGGGGCTCCCCACCCTTGATGAGGATGCCGTTCTGGGCGCCCACGCCCGTGCCCACCATGACGGCCGTGGGGGTGGCCAGCCCCAGGGAGCAGGGACAGGCGATGCACAGCACCGTGATGGACGCCTGGAAGGCGAAGCGGATGATCACCTCTGCTGCTGACAGGCTCTTGTTGTAGCCCTGGGCAGAGAGGAGAGCTGGTTAGCTGTTGGAAGCCTGCTCACTGACAATTTTACACTTTCTGTACTGACAAGCACTGACCCCCCCCAGGAAAACGCAGCATTTAACCTGAAGCCGTAGAGAAGGCTTCCAAAATTGAATAATAAAATTAAGATTATAAGTGTATAGCTTAAATGAAAGTTATTTATGTTATTATTTATTTTATTACCTAAAAAAACCTTTAACTTTTAAAATATAATAATACATATAAAACAAAAATAGAAGTATAAAGGTTTCTTCTCCTCTAGGTAATATTATATTATATTCATAAAGAAGTCCATATCATGAGTCACAGGTAATTAGTTATCAGTTAGAAGCGAAAATAATTTAGATGGCATTTCTGAATTACATAATTTACCCTTAAAAGACCGTGTAGAAAAAGTGCTCAGGAGCTATTTTTTAGTTTATTAGCTTAAAGTGCTATAAAATTCACCACTTATGAGATTATAATATAAATAAAAACCAAGAAACATCTAAATCAAAACAAAAAATAACATCTCACTCATTTAATCCTAACCCTAAAAAAAGAAAGATAAACTTCAACAGTCAGGGAGAAAATCAGACAACAGGAACAACACATTTGACTAGGCATTGTTTTGGAGGCTGGAAACATCTGCTAATGTATCTGCTGAGTATTAATACTAAAGTAAAGCACAAGCTAAGATAAATGATTAAATTAATGATTAATTAAACAACTTGTGTTCTAGACTGCATCTACACTTGTTTTATTCATAGGACTTTTTCCTAATAAGACACCACATGCTATAATTCCCTAATGATGCACTGTAATAAAAGAAAAGATATATAATCTATCAAAGATATTTACAGTAATGATAAAAAAAGGGCAGATATGAAGATGGCTTTCCTGGAAACTGAGAGATTCTAATAAAAAATAGTTTTGAAACAAGAAACCCTGTGATCCAAGCAATCCTTAAGTCTAAGTTGGGATCCTGACCCTTCTCTGGAATTTGTAATGAAGATGAATTCCACTGATGGCCAAGAAGAATTTACACAGAGCTACATACATAATTGGAGCTTGTGACAGGAGAGACTTATTTTTCCCACAGAGGTGGGATGAATGGTGGGAAATTTTTGATGTTTAATATTTACTTATTTTAATTAACCTCTTTTTTAAATCCTACCTTACAAGAGTTGATTAATTACTGTGGATTCTCTCTAAGTATAAATGCAGGAGTGATACAATATAAGAAAAACATAATGCAAAAAACTGTAATAACAAGAGCAGTAATAGTCAGCAACTGCCTGCAAGGGTAATCCAGAAAGGGAACCACTACAATCTAACAGAACTGTAAGGCTGTTTATTAAATATTTCAGAAGGTGTTTAATGAGATTTACTTACCAGAAAGTATTTTTCCACTATTTCAAAATCCACAAACCCAATTATAATCCAGGCAACAAGGGTAACCACAGAGACAGCCACAATAAAAGGAACGAAGTAGCCACTAAGTTTGTCTGCAAATTGCTGGATGGGAGCCTGGGAAGGAGAAACATCACTCAGCACCATCATGTTTGTGTCTGAAGGCACAGAAGAGAAGAATCACAGCTGCTGCTTGCAGCACACTTGGTAATTACAGATCTACTTAATAAGAGGATGAGACTTGGCTCAGTAGACAGGATCAGAGTCCTTACTCAGCAAGATCCTTCATTATGCAGCTGCAATTCAAATCCAAGCAGTCTCAGTGATCTGGTGTGCTGGTGCCTGCATGAGACAGCAAACCTCAAGAGTTAAACTGGATCATACTCTACCTTAGAGGTCTGGGCCTCCTCCACGAGTTTCACAATCTGGGACAGAGTGGTGTCAGCTCCCACGTGGGTGGCTGAGATGAGCAGGGAGCCGTTCTGGTTGATGGAGCCTGCAATAACTGTGCTGCCAGGCTTTTTGGTCACAGGCATGGCCTCACCTGAGAAAAGGGCAACAACAGACACAACACTGCTGAAAAAGGCACCTTTGGGACAGCTGCCAACTCCTAACAATGGGGACAACATCAGCTTTGACCTCCCCTCTGCAGATTTGTTTGAAGAAGGTTTTTACACTTGGAAAAAGCAAATGCTGACCTGTGATGAGAGACTCATCCACCATGGAGTGTCCTTCAATGACACGGCCATCCACTGGGAATTTGCCTCCTGGCACCACTTTGACAATGTCACCTCGCTGAACCAGCTCCACATCCACCTGCTCCTCACTGGAAAGGTGCAAATGTTTTGTGAGAGATGGAACTGCAGTGAACCAAACCAAGGAGCTGCCACTACACACAAAGCACAACCCCACTGGCTGCCATTAGTGCATACAAAAATGATCACAAGAAATGTGATAGTGCTCGTTGAAATGGCCTATTTTATCGTAATTTTATTTACTTTCCAGTTAAGAAAATCCACTAATTGTCTTATCACAAAAAAAAAAAAAATCAGCAATAAACCAGTAAACCAAAGAGGAGCAGTGTTAATTCTGCATTTTAATATTCTTATCTGCCAGCAAATCTGAGGTTATTTGCTTCGTAGTTCTATAGAATAGTAAAATTTTTCTGTGAATTAAGCATATTAACAACAAAAAAGGAACAACAGAAAAAGCAAATGATAAAGCAAGATACCTTAAAAGAACGTTATCAGGGCCCAAGGTAACAATAGTAGCTTCAGTAGCTTGTAATGAAATTAGTCTTGCCAGTGCTTCTGAGGTTTTACCCTAGAATAATAATTTTCATATTTTTCTGACTATACTATTGGAAAAAAAAAAAGCCGGGTAAATGACAACTGCGTGCGTTGCAATTTACCCTTCTAAGAAAACACTTTCCGCAAACAGTCTAAGTCAAACTTTTATTAGTTCAGTTATTAAAAACGATTTTACAACAGAGAAGGTGAGAAGAACCCAGCAAAGCTTTTGCGTGGGGTGTTTTGACAGGGTTCACAAGACTGGACAGCTCTCAGCACCCCGGCTCTCTCTGCTCACCTTTGCCACGTGCTCCAGCCAGCGGCCCAGCGAGATGAACACAAACAGCATGGGGGGCGTGTCGAAGAACGTGACAGGGTTCACCTTGGCCCTCTCAGCCATTGCCACCAGCAGGATGATGCACGAGTAGAGGAAGGCAATAGACGTTGCCAGCACCACCAGCACGTCCATGTTGGCCGTGCCGTGCCTCAGGGCCCGCGAGGCCTGGATGTAGAAGTGCCACCCCCCGCACACCTGCAATGACATTTCGCACGGCTCTGGCACACGGCAGCAGCTTCTCCAGTTTATCTGTGCTCTACGCCTCTCTCCCTGAGCAAAAATGCCAGCTCTAGCTGGGGCTGTGCTCTTCCCACAGCACTCTCAGGGATTCCCAGTGCCCTCCCAGTGGGATTCAGGAGCTGCCTCAGGTGCACAGCAGCTCTCCACTGCCTGCCCTGCCCCTGACAGTCCTCAGCAGAAGCACGTAAGAACCTCAATACTGTGGGCAAGTAGAAGAATTATAAAAGAAGGCTCCATAAATTCAGGCCTTGCTCTATTAAACTGTCAGCTAACCTGTTACTTCTTCTAAGTGCAGCTAGCTAACTTCTCGTGAAAAATCACAAAAATGAAAGCAATTAACACAACAACCTATTCCGAGGGTGAAAAACAAATGCACCTGGTGAAAAACAAGGGATTTGTCCCATAAGAATCAGTGAACAAAATATGTAAACTAACCAAGAAGAGAGAGATTTGATAGACAACTAAAATACCTTTGGCTAACCAACAGAGTAATTGGTTAACAGCAAGAAAGCCATTAAGCAATTGGAGCTCAATATGAGGTCTATGAAAATTGTATAAAAATGAGTTGTGACTAAAGACTGGCTTTTTCTGCATGAAAGAAATGGAGTCTTGGGTCATTAACTGCAGCACTCTGCAGCCTGCCCTGCCCCAAGAGTCCCCAGCACCCATTATTTTGGCAAGAGCAGAAGCACATGACCTCAAAAGCTTTTTACATCAGCATAACTGCATTCACTTTTCAAACTTGATTTCTTCATCAACTTCCAATCTGAGCATTGAAGCCCAACAAAGCAGGAATTGTCATCACCCCACTCACCTGTACAGGGACACAGAGTAAAAAAGACAGGAGATTCATGACAGACAACCCTGGCAGGAGCTGGTACTCCAGGACCATGGAGGAGTGCAGAGCATCCATCTCCTCGCTGCTCATGTTGTGATGTGCGTGAGCATCTGCGAGCTGGCTGTCCATCACCATCATGTAAATCATCAGCCCCATCACAGGGATACAGAAAACCAAGCTCACTACAAAAGACCTTTTCCACCTCAGATTTAAAAAGAGAAAAAAAAAAAAAAGGAAAAAACTTGTATTGCAGTCAAGTACGGGAGAGTATTTTAAGTAATAAGCCTGCAGAGTCAGAGAAAAAAATCCTAAATTGATGGCTGATTAACGAAGAAGAATCAAAGATGTTTATGGAATCTTAGTATGTTCAGGAATACTCACTGCCTGATTTCCTGTTTGTGATCCAGATGACTGGCAGATCTGTCCTTTTTGACTAAGGAAGTAGTAAAACCTAAATCCTAAGGAAAAAAAAACCAAACAAAACCACAATAATAAACAAGAGAACAGTTGGTTCTAAAATGCACTTTGTGCACAGTTATTGCCAAATTACTGATGGTGCCAGTCTTACCTCTGATTAACTTTATTAACATTTCTGATATAAAATGTTATTCTTTTTTAATTATTGTTGTCTGTTACTATTCAAAAAGAGAAAAGCAATCCAATGTAGAAATTAACCTTTCTGGAATAAAATCCTATTCTAAAATGTGGCTTTCCAAAATGGTTGTTCCTAAAGCACAGAAATTGAGAAACTGAAGGAGAAGGCTGAGAAACTTATTTCATCTCTCATCTGCCATAGTACTTCATTTTTAAACAAATGTACTTTATTTTTTCTACAAATCTATAGCTGGTATCTCTAAGTCTACCATGACCTGGCTTTGAAAGAATTTATTTTTAAAAACTCAAAGCTGTAACAGAGCATTTTTAAGCCAGAACATGCAAATTAGCTGCAGAAACCTGCACTAAGAAGAAAGAAGACGAAAGGAGAGAGACCTATTTTTTTTTGCTTTAACAGACTTTCCTTCTATTTCTGGGGGTGCAACTCTTCCAAAGACACTGAATATTTTATGAGGTGCCTACATGAAGCTCACCTTTATCACCTGTATGACATCTCGAGGACCAATGGCCTCAGGGTCATATTTGATGTGGGCTTTGTTGGTGGCAAGGGCTACGGAGCAGTACAAAACACCATTGGTCTTCATGAGGGTGGATTCTATCTTGTGCACACAGGAGGCACAGGTCATCCCTCTCACCTGTAAAATAAAGGTTCCTTCCTGTTAGCAAAGCACAGGTCACCTGGCAAATGTATCTCAACAAGTAGGAAAAGTGCTCGTGACTAAGCTGCATTATTTATTGTTTTGATCTGGGGTGTGAGCACTGTAGAATCAAAAATAGTTTGGGCTGGAAGGGACCTTAAGGACCATGCAGTTCCACCCCCTGCCGTGGCAGGATTGCCTCCCACAAAATCATGTTGCTCAGGGCCCCCTCCAGCCCTTCCAGAGGAAGCACAGGGACAAGTTTATTAAAGCCCTGCTAAAGCTCTGTTGGATGTGCAGTCTCGGAGCTGGGGGACACTGAGCTACACTCAGCTCAAAAAGGGGAAAAAAAAGAGTAAATTCTGGCAACAGGAAGACCAAACAGAATACAGGAATATTTCTCTGCATTTTCAGTGTAGTAGTAGTGAGCCAGCACAGCTTGCAAGACAAGATAAAGTTTGTGATTCATACCTGATGTACCCTTACACTTCATTTTTTATGATTTAACCTCTATTACACAGTTAAACTCTAGGAAGTGGACACTAACACAAGCACATCCAACAGGTAAAATCAATAAAAGCTGAGGCTGGCTGGGTTTAAGGATCAGCTTACAACAAGTTCCAGGATTCCATCTCCTTCCCCACAGTTCTCCATCACGGTGGCTCCGAAGCCCAGCTCCCGAATGAGCTCTGCAATAGCTGCAGGGTGAATGACAGCAGGGTTGTACCTCACTTCTGCCTTCCCTGCCATGAGGGCAACCAGGATGGAGTGGATTCCTAGGGAAAAAAGAAAAAAAAGTGTGAGTGGCAGATCAGGCTTAGGAAACATCCTGCGTTTATTGTAACACAAGGGCACAAACGGTTTATTGAAATTGGGAAAGCTTCTGCGCTGTATCTAAATAAAACCACCCTCGTGTTTGGAAGCTACAGCAGCACCTCAGTGTAGGTGTGATGATGAAAGCATCACTCCACATGAGCAGCATGTCTCTAACAGTCTAATTACAAACATTCTGTTCATGCTATATGCAAAATTATCTATTTTTCCTTAAAAGAAGTTATTCTAAAACACAGTGCTGCCTATTTCTCTGATCTGCATTTACCGTTTCTGGATATCTTTTTTAAGGAGAACCTGTATGAGAAAGGGCAGATCTAACAGTGCAATCCTACTGGGCACTGAGCGGATTTAGATTCACCCATTTTCTAGGATGAAAAAAAAATTAAAACCCAGGGTGACTTGAAACCCATCCATCTTCATTACAATAATTAAACACAGTCTGCATTAATGACTGTGTTACATCACACTCATACAGTCGTTTGTTCCTGCAAATACAATCACAGACACCACTGCCCTGACTCACAGAGCTAAAATTAACCTGTGTCCCTTTAATCCACTCACACTGTCCCCTCTCACAGCTCCCTAAAGCACACATCTGCTTCTGCCTTCCAGCTGCACACCTGGGAACCTCCCTCCAGCAGGAAAGAGCTGTTTTACCTTCACAAGGATCCCCTATTTGATCCCAAATTTGATACTCAGCTCATGCTTTTGTAGCAGCAGTGTCTGGGCAGCACATCCATAAAGCAGCAAGGCTGTCCCTGCTCCCACCCTATGGGCCACAGGTGAGGAGGAACACCTGTGCTGACAACCCAGCCCCTAAAAACACTGCAAAAGGCAGATGGATTCTCCAAACCAAGGCGTGGAAATGTAAGAATGCACATTGCCACACATCTCACCATCCTCCCTCCTCAGATTCCTCTCGATGTTGGCCACGCACGAGGCACACGTCATTCCTGTCACCTGCACATAGCACTTGGAGATGGTCTTGCTCTCCTGGCTGCCAAGCTGGGCTGGTGGCACTTTGGAGGGTGCTTCAGGCTTGTGAGAGTCCAGCTGTGCTTCAGGGCAGGGCTGAGCTTTGGCCACAGGGAGCTCTGCCTTTGCTGGAAAGGAGATTGCAGTTTGTGACACTGAACAGCCAGTGCGGGGAGGGATGAGCTGCTGTGACACACTGCTGTTCACTGAGACTGAAAATGGACATGGTGATTGCACATGACTTGTCAGTCTGACCCATCACCCCCTGTCAGTTCAGAGTCAGCAAAAGAAAACAAGACAAAGGTGGGCCACTGATTAACTTACTGGCTTGTTACTATTTTTCCTTTTGCCTTTCCTCATTGTCCTTGTTCTGTTGCACATCCTTTGTCCTCTCCTGTAGCTTGCCTTGCAACCTTAGTTTTACACACAGTTTTATTGACTTTACCTGGAGCACAAAGCTGAACTTGTAAGCAAGTGCATGTTTCATAAGCAAAACCAATGTTCTTAACCCTAGAAAAAGGCTCTGAACTACAGGCTCCTTACAGCAATGTAGGAGTTTAGTTAGTCCTGTTTGTGCAGGAACACGGTGAAAAGCATTAAATGTGAGCACCCAACCACTTCCGCAGCTATTGACATAAAACAGCATTTATCTGACATATTTATATTGCCAGACACCTCAGTCATTTGAATCAATCTGATGTATATTAAAGGATATGCAAATTATCTTTAACGATCTCATCTGCAGTGAAGCTATAAAGCTTCTCTTGGCAAACACAAAGTGTATGTCAGCTGCTAAATTTCATCTTGGGTGGTACCAAATCCTAAACATAACTGCACAATTCTTGTAAATTTAAGTTTCACATGTCATTACCTGGAAAAGATGCATCAAATCCCATATCCTCTATTGAGGACTTCAAATCTTCTGGGCTTGTTTGCAGCGGGTCATATTCTATAGTCCCATTTCCATTTGTGAGAGAGACATGAACAGATTTCACACCTGCCTTTTGGGACAGCACTCCTTCAATGGACTGCACACAGGAGCTGCAAGTCATGCCCTCAATATTGATCACAACAACTTGAGTGAGGGGCTGGCAGAGATCCTTGGAAGCAGGGTGAGATTTCAGTGGAGACGCCAGCACGGGGAAAAGCACCGGATTCTCATGCTCCTCAGGAAGGCTGACTCTGAAGCTCTCTGGAGACACATTCTCCACAGCTTTCCTCAGCTGTTCTATGTTAATTAAGCTTGGGTCGTAGTCTATAGCAGCAGATTTGTTCTCTAAAGAAACCACGACGCTCCTCACTGCTGGCAGCGCCGATATGGAGCTCTGGATGTTGAGGACACAGGAGTTGCAGTGCATCCCCTCAACCCTGAAAACAACTGTCTTTGTGCCAGTCCCACTGAAGCTTTCTTTCTGTGATGCCTCAGAGCTTCTGGGCTGAGCATTCTTCAGCCTCTCCAGGTCAATCCCACTGAGCTTCAGGGGTCTAGGCTGCTTTTTGAAGGCTGCTGTGAAACCCGCTGCTTCAATTTGCTGTTTTATTTCTTCTGCTGTGATTAGAGGAGGCTGGTAGACAACAACAGCTTCCTTATTGTCCAGGGACACTGGAAATTAATCAATAAAATAAATGTATGTCACTGCCCTAAGCATAATAAGCACATCACAGGATCTTGTTAAAGCTTTCCAGCAACACTTGAAATGGTCAGAAATGTAACTGCAACAGAAAGGAGATTTCATTGGTTTGGTAAAGATCAAACAACAACTTAGTTATTCAACCAGTTTTTGTCTAGTACTACAACAATTTTCAACTCCTCCTCAAATTTTTGCTCTTTCCCCAGGATTTTCACCAATGGCATCATTACTTCTTACTGAATTTATCCTTGGTTTGGGGTCTAGGGCAGTACAATTATCCCAAAGCTAGCTATATCAGTAAGCTGGTCTTGCCTTTTAGATTTTTAATTGGACAGAAAATATGAACTATTATTAACTAAAATTTTAAAAAGAAATCCATTATTAGAGATTTCTATAACTGGTAATAAAATTATGGAACATAACTACTCCAGGCTCCCTACCAAATGCAAAACAAAGACTGAACACCATCACATATGTAACAGCCACACCTTTCCCACAATGTGGGCTCCTTTCTTCATTTCTAGTCCACATTAAAAACGTAATTAAATACCCAGTCCCACAAAGAGTCACTGTCACACTAAGTTATCTCACCTAAAGCCTAAAACAGTCAGATGACAAACAGCATGACCAACCTCAATTTACATAAAAACTCCCTTAGGCTGTACCTCTAATCCTTGAATTCCTTGCAATTTGCAAGCTTCCATTGCCATAAAAGCCCACTAAGGTTTTACCTCTAATCCTCTGAACTCCCTGCAGTTTGCCAAGCTTCCCCTCGATGGTGCTGGTGCAGGAGTGACAGGTCATCCCATCGACCTTCAGGCGCAGCACAGCGCTGCTCGCCTGCGACCAGCTGGAATCTTCCCAAGTTCCAGGCGTTACCTCTGGCACAGAGATGTTCAAATCCACTCCTGGGACCATCTGGGTAATGCTCCTGCCATTGGTGATGGAAGGGATGAAAGTCACCCCTGCAGTTCTTTGATCAGAGGACAATTTCACATCCACGATGCCTTTGTTCCTTAGCAGCGTGGCACAAATCTGCCTGGGTGTGAGGGCTGACTGGGCGGGCAGGGTGAGGAAGATGGTGTCAGGTGGAACAGGCTGTGGGTTTGGATCAGGCAGGGTAGCATCAAATCCCATGTCACAGATGGCTTCCTGCAAAGTCACTGGAGTTTGCAGCTTGGAGTCATAGATGACAACGGCGTTCTTGTCCTCCAGAGAGACCTCGAGGAGATAAACAAAGCAACTGAGCAAACTCAGAGAGCCGGAAACTGACACTCACCAGACTAGAAACTGCTTTTACCTGCAAAGAGTGCCAGTACTTGTCCAGTATAACTTTCACTACTCACCTCAAAGAGCAAAGCCACCACTGAGTGACTCCTGCTCTCCTGTGCAACAGCAGGGCTGGAGAGGACAGATCCCAGCCCCACTCCCAGCTCCAGAATCCCTGACAAGTCTGTCTGGCCACGTCTACCTGCAACATCCAGACAGCACCAACGCACTTCATGAAACTCCCAGAGCCAAATGCACTTCAATTAGGATGACTAAACCAATTCAATCCCTGGAGCAAAGCAGCCCACAGAAGAAATTTGAATCAGTTAGCAGTAATTCTAATGCAGTTAGGAGTAACTGCCCTCAGGCTACAAGGATGGAAGAAGACACTCTTTGAAAAATCCCACAGCTCTAAGCAGCAGTGAAAAGAGCACAGCATTTCCAGGCAATGGAGGCACAGGCTGGTAACTTGTTTTGAGCAAAAACCTGCATCAGACTTCACCAAAACTCACTGTAGACACCTGATATGTGACAAACATTAAAGAAGCTGTTTTTCCTCTCTCTGTACATTTGGGTGATCCAGAGACATCCTCATTTGGTTATAACCTTTTCCATCTGATGGTACACATAGCCTCAATTTAATTTGCTCCCAACAGATGATATATCAAACACAATAACTGCAGTTTGCAAAAGAAAAAAAACAATGCTTGCCAGAGGCCCAACACATTATCAATTCAATTCTATCTTTCCTCTGGGCAAAGGTGCAACCTAAAGACCACAGACATTATTAAATTACATCAGTTAAATCATTTTAAGAACCACCTTTTCTCATTTCTGTCCCAATTATGGACCTTAGCAGAATTAGCAACATGGACATTTCTTGGTTTCATTGCAGAATAACCTAAAAGCAGATGTTTGCCTGTATTAGTCATCTAACATTCATGTCCCCTGCTGACCTAATTCATAATCACTACACAAAACCCTGTTTTACCATTCCCAGAGATTTTTTCTCAATCATCTGATCTGCCTAGACTGAAGCTCTGCTGTTGTAAAAAAGGATAATTACTAAATATGACCTCTGAAAGTTTCTTAAGAGTCCTGCCCTATTCAGACTGAGGTTTTGCAATGCATCTTTTGAAATAGCATTCAGCTTTGGGAAAAGGTATTTACCTAAAAACCTAAATACAAAGTGTTAATAATGGCCTTTTAAAAACCTACTTCATTCCTTATGTAAAAGACACTGGGGATGCACATTGCATAAATCTCCCTATCCTATCCAATCCAAAGTCACCTGTGTGTTCTCAGAAATCACCTGAGAAAACACAAGGCTGACAAAATGTCATTTTGCTAGAATAAGAAAGAGAAGACTGTGAAATGAGATTGTTAGGGGGTATTATTTTAAAGGCTGCTTTTAACCTTTATCTGGGTTGCAGACACCCAGTGATTTATCTGGCCATGCACAGGGGGCTGTTCAGAGCTCCAGGGCTCTGCTGTCACACCACAGACCCACATTAAAGCTCCTTTACAACTGTCGGAAGATGAAAAATGATGTGTCGATGTGTCTTGTAAATTTTGCTGCTTTTCACCACAATTTCTGTACACAAACACCTATTTGAGGCCACAGGGAACTGAGCCAGGCAGCACCTGCTCTGCAGGGGAAGTGCATCACAATGGGTCTTGCAAAACCAGCTCCAGATAATGATCACACACACCCCAAAATTAAAATTGTGCCCAGTTCTGGGAAGTGTTCTACTAAGATATCCCCACTAAAACAGGAGTTAATTGTTGACAAAACCAGGAAGATATTATTTTCCTTGGAGTAAAATCAATAACTACAGAACTTTACAAGATGCTTTCAGAACACAGATACTATAAATAAACTTTTCAATTCTCTGTGGTTAGAACTGTTTTTTCTACCATGGGCTGGGTCACAAAATTCACAGGAGTCTTTTAAATTACTTCAATTATTAAAACTACTGTAAGACTATGTATTCTGCAAGGATGATCAGCTCACCATGGCATATTCTACAGTCCAATATTTTGCCCATGACAGAAAAAAGACTAACAGCATTGCTATCTCCTCTGAGCTAAGAAAAAAGTTAAAAATAAGTCAGCCAAAGAAAGCCTGAATTAGGACAAAACCTGTTCTTGTTTTTCCCACCCCCTCCCCATTACTTCACAATACTGAATTAATTGTAAAGCAGAAAAAAATAATTAAGAGCAACAATGACTTAATTCCCACTGCAGTGAGGCAAGCACCTGCTTTTTCTTATTTACCAGAAATACACCAACAGACCTCCAACATCTGCCTGCCAAGAAACGTAGAGAATAAAATCTTCCTACATTATTTTGTACTCTCAGGGCACAATTTTTCATGGTTTCTCATCCAAACCTTTGCTAGAAGCAGAGCTAGAGTCACTCACTTGGATGTTATGGATCCCATTCATCTTGCCAAGGTGCTGCTCAATGCTCTGGACACAGGAGTTGCAGGTCATCCCCTCCACGCCAATGGCCACGGATTTTGCCTCCATTGTGAATTTCTACTCAAGTCTTCTCATTGCTGGTGACTAAAAAACAATCAGAGCATTAATTCCTACAGAATTTCACAGAGATTGAAATGAAATCAGGAATGTAGTGGAAGCAGACCCTCTGGCAGGGGTTGGAATGAGAGGAGTTTCCAGGTACCTTCCAATCCAAACCATTCTGGGATTCTAAGATTTAACATCCATAACCACATGTAACTCTGGTAGATGTGAAAATCTGAGCACAATCAACAGCATGGAAAACTTCACATATTTACTCCCATGAATTTTCAAACAGGGAAAGTGTTCAGACATCTATGATTGGATTTGGGTTGCACTGGAGATCATTTAATTACATGCAGCAAGCTGTGATTCACTGGTGTGAGATATTAAATTATAGGGAGAAGCAGGAGAGAGAGAGAGAGAAAGGGACAGCCTTTCTTGGAATGCTGAAACAAGAGGGTGGCACAGCAGCCACACTGGCACAGCTGATAACTCTGCTTGTCCACATTCCTCTCTCATACATTGCCCTCTGCTTGCAAAAACAAGTGATACTGAAATTAGCCCAGGAAGTAAACCAAGCTTTTTGCCACACCTCATTCAGAAAGGTCTCATTTCTGCTCCTCTGAGGAGCTTCAACTATTTTTGCTCATAAAAACAAGCCCAGAAAAAAAAAAAGAATTACTGAACCTAAATGAAATTTGTAGAAATAACAGCTAATGAAAGGGACTTTTTTTTTTTGCCCAATGCATACAATGTTAAGTGACTGAGGGGGAAAGGGGACAAAAGAAGCAAATCTCTAGATTTTTTGTTAATATTTTGAAAAAAGTAATGCAAAGTTTCATTGACGGAGAGGTTAGTGACCAGGGAAATGATCCCAGTTATTGCTTGGCAGCAAGGGAAGCAGCAGTAAAATTTGGTGAGTAACTGAGGAGCTGAAGTGAAGCACAAGCTTAACTTGTTTTCTTACCCTGAGGACCTATCTTGGAAAACTCAATTACATCGATGTCTAGTAAAATAAATTTTTCCTGCTCCATGGTGACATTTCCAGACTGTTCCCTGTTCCAGAAGGCCCGAAGGGGTTCTGCTTTCCCTTTGAGACGTGCCACAAACCACGGGAGAACATAAGGAACTTTCATCATGGAAACAGGTTTAACTCTCTGATGGACAAGAACTAAGTGTTGAACTTAACTAAAAAGTGAAAGAAGTTTAAAACTGGGAATGCTGACTTTTCCAATAGATGAAATAAATCTCATCCCTGCTAAGAACAGAAACAAGACAACTCTACCTGAGGAGTTATTACAGTTCCTACTTCTCCCCTGCTCTTACAAGAGCTGAGTTATTGGAAACACTCAATATTTGTGTGTGAATACCCACACATTACAAAAATGCAGAACTGTCACAAGAACTATCAACCAACAGGAAAGTTGGTTTTAAGCAAATTTCACACAGCAGCTCCTTTCTCAGACTGATCTGCACACTCAGAGGTACAAAATACTTTAAAAACCACTAAGTCACCTATGAAAACACTTGCTTTCCTGTCATCCTATTGAAATGTGATCCCTGTGCTTCCCCCAGCACTCCCCTAAGGAATGTTCAGTCCACACCCAGCAAACAAGGACAGCATTGTCACTCCACACCCAGGGACACATCGATATTCCCACAAGCCCGAAATACAAACAAAGTTGCAAAAAGGACTTGACTCACAGGGAACTTAGAGAGAACAGCAGGGAACTAAAATCAGACATCACACACAGAATCAATCTGCCCTCTGGTAAGGTTTGGAGAGCTGTGAATTTAAAAGCATTTCAGGTACATGACCAACCTGAACTGCCCTGGTTCTGTACTTTGAAAACAAAAACACTGTAAGGGGACCCTTTGGCTGTGAGCTGCTGTCTAAAGGAATCACAGGTTGGCAAGATGCCGCCTTGGAGGAGAGCTGGGGCACAGCTGGGAAAACCTGCAGAGCTCCTGCCTGGACTCAACCTGCAGGTACAGTAATATCCATTTTTACAGAAGCAGGATACAGTGTGAAAGGTTCTCTGCCAAACAAACAGCAGCACACTGGTGGTACACTGAATTAGCACTGATTACAGTAACCAGCAGCACTGCTACCAAATGCCCACCAAAGCATTAAAACCCCAGCTGTTTAAATATTCAAAAATAACATTAAACTTCTTTTCACATCTATTATTATTACAGTTTGTATGGACAAAGTGTTTCCTCCATTTTCTCAGTCTGCTTCCTTGCCCTTCTGCTGTTCATTCATAAACACAGCACAGAAAACCCTTCCCTGGAAGAGGCTGTAATTCAAACAAAAACCATAAAGGCATAAGAAAAAAAATTAAAATTTATTTTTCCTTTATTACCCCTTAAGGCCCTGAAGTACTAGGGCTGAAACCAGAACTTCCATCGCTAGAATTTATCTCCTGTACCAAACTGGCTCCTCCTTTTTGTTCTCTGACCTTCAATTAAGACTGACCCAGATCTCTCTGACATGAGCATCACTCACAGCTCCCTGCTGGTGGGGAAGACAACCAACATGGAATTTTATTTGCTTTGTTGCAAGTTGCTAACAGTTTTTATACTAATTTTAAAACCAGGTTGTTCTCTGAAAAATGAGACATGCCCAAATCTAATGAGCAATACTTGTGTCTTCAGTCACATGGTATTATTAACACTGAATTGGTAATGAGGTGTTTCTCAATCTCTGTTTTCTGTACAGCCTTGCTGAAATTTCCAACAGCCAAACTGTCTGCATTTTCAGTGCTCCTGAAGCTACAAAGAGACCTTGTTCTCAGAAGGAAATATAAGGTTATGCACACTGACTCTAAATAGACAATTCCTTTTTTTGCTCCCCTTGCAAAATTCCCAGGAAAAACAGTTAAATTTAAATTTAATCTGAGGCTATATTCTACCTTGTCATATTAATTTCATTTCTGAAGCTCTGCCTGCCTTACAAGTGCTTCAAGGTAGAAAGAATTTGGCTGAAACTTGAATGAATATTTTTCATATTTCCTCCTGAAGTCCATGACTAAGCAGACTGAAAACATCTGTTACACCAATGAATTAGGACTAGATGCACACAAAACATACAGAAATATTAACAATTTAATCATATTTCTCCTCATTTGGGTTAACATTTCCCCAAGTTTACAGGCAAATAAACTTAGAAATCAAAATACCTGCAGCAATCCATATATTCCACATCAATGGCTTGTGCAAGTTAGCATGGACACATCCCTTTAATTATAATGTATTTTCTCATACAGAAAAGACTTGAGGCTGAGGTCCTGAAAAGACCTGAGATGCTAAATTATGGATTATAGAGGTTCCAGAGAAAAAAAGAATGCTTTTATTCTTAACCAATGCATTGCTCCATCTATAAAACACCTTTATCATCAATTAGTAAAGAATTTTAGGAGCTGACAACACAAAGAAAGGGCAGTTTCCTTTACAAGTTACAGCTCTGTATTTAGTTCCATTTTCTTGAAGGAAGTCAGTTAGTGCTTCTAGGAGGAGAATGAAGCAATAGAAAGAGGTGATTTCTACTTCCAACAGAAATTTCTCCCAATGGAAAGGAAAATTCAACAGTGATCATGCAAAAGGTGACTGAGACACTCATTCATCTCTCTAAATAGTTTTTTGATGTGCTAACATCAGTCACTGTAAGTAAAATATGCAAAGAAATAAGGCTCGATGAGGTCAAAGTGAAGTAATTCATAATCCCACACTACCAAAAAAAGAAAATTTTAAAAAATGAGCAATGCCAAGAGGAAGTTACAACACCAGTAAAAACTCAAGAGTTCCATTTAACCCTAAAAAAGGCACTTTGGTGCTTCTAATATCTGAGCTCCCGCAGGCATGAGAGAGCAGCAAAGCTCTGTGCCCCACAGACACACTCTGTGCCAGTTCTGGGATTAGTAGGGATGCAACCAGGAAAGACAGATGCTTCTGGTTACCTGTACAGCTCCACTTTCCACCTGTTTATAATTACCTTGAATTTATAGCTGCTGAAGTTAAAGGAGGTCACAGCTTGGCAAATACCACACAAATGCCAGAACCTCGCAGGTTTAATTACAGCCTTTGGATTTTATTAAATTTCTAAATGGTCAAGTGCTACTTAGCTTGCTTCATTTATAGCAGCAGAAAGTTAAATTACTTATTACATGAAAGGGAAAAAAAGTGCCAGTCCCTCAGTGTCTGCAGGGACCTATGGAAAAGAGCAAAGGGCAGGAAAGGAAAATGCTGCATCGTTTCACCCTCGGGTTTGAGAAGTGCTACAGGAGATTAGTCCAACAGGGAAGAAGGAGGTTTTATGGGGTTCATGGGCAAACAGAGCTGTGGAAAGTTTGACTGTGTAGGAGATATGTATGACAGGCCCATGGACAGATGAGGCTTAACCATTGAGAGAGACTGCACATCTGCAATAAATGTCACAGCTACGTGACACTTTAAATAGGTTGTAATTTATGTTGCTCAAGACTTTAACAAGCCTTGCTTGGTCAGCTGAGGATGGAAATCGCTCTCAGGGAATCTACTTCCATACCAAGTGCATGGGGGGAAAAACTTAAAGCACACGTTGAAAACATTCTGTTTCACATTTCTGTTTCACATTTCTGTTTCAGTTCTACAGTACTTGAGACAAATTCTAAGCAAATCCTTTAACTCGTTCTTTGCTTTCCACAACCTCCTGAAGTCAGATTTTTGGAGAACAAGAATATTTCCTTGGAAGAATAATAGGAAATATTATGAGTAGAATGTAATTTATAACCCCCTGTTACGTGAGCACACTGAGGTCAGTGGGGGCTCCTCAGTTTTAAGCTTAGTCTCAAAGTACTCAGCAGAACAACATGGAATGCAGTATACAGTAAAAATAAGAAGAGTAAGACAGCAAACTACATAGAATGTTAGCTTTTCCTTCCCTGCTTTGCCACCTGGGAAGGAAAAAAAGCTTCAGGTCTTTTCTCTACTAGGAAAATACATTATAATTATTAATTTCTAATCAAACAGTGGTTGTGTTCACACAGAGCATTGTCACACACACACACGAAGTTCCACACTACCAAATATTTGCCTATTTACAGCCACACAATTCAAGAAGTATTTAAGTACAGAAACTCCACCTTTGCTGACAGCATGAAAGGCTTCCAGATATAAGATTTTAACTTTACCCTACTTACATACAATTTCCAAAACATGATCACAGGGAGGCAACAGTTGTGTTGCTCTTGCTCATTTTTGTGAGAGTCCACCTCAAAGCATCAACAATTATTTGTCCTTTTCTAGAATATCCACACTACGATTTTAAT
>VXBU01006987.1:860255-883321 GCA_013400315.1 Bombycilla garrulus
CCCTGCCGTGCCACGTGCCCGGCCCGCCGGCCCCGCCCACCCGCCACGTGACGCGGGGACACGTGACACCGGGACACGTGACGCCGGCGGGAAGGCGGGGCCGCTGTCGCCGTGTCGCGACAGGAACCCGCCCCCCGCACAAGGACCCGAACAAGGGGGGCTGCGAGGTCCCTTCCAACCCAAACCAGCCCGGCACTCTCTGATATCAAACGGCAGCATGGCCCCATCGCTGTTCTCCCGCAACAGTTAANAAGACAGCAAACTACATAGAATGTTAGCTTTTCCTTCCCTGCTTTGCCACCTGGGAAGGAAAAAAAGCTTCAGGTCTTTTCTCTACTAGGAAAATACATTATAATTATTAATTTCTAATCAAACAGTGGTTGTGTTCACACAGGGCACTGTCACACACACACGAAGTTCCACACTACCAAATATTTGCCTATTTACAGCCACACAATTCAAGAAGTATTTAAGTACAGAAACTCCACCTTTGCTGACAGCATGAAAGGCTTCCAGATATAAGATTTTAACTTTACCCTACTTACATACAATTTCCAAAACATGAACACAGAGAGGCAACAGTTGTGTTGCTCTTGCTCATTTTTGTGAGAGTTCACCTCAAAGCATCAACAAGTACTTGTCCTTTTCTAGAATATCCACACTACGATTTTAATTAGAAAAAGGTGCTTGTGCACAGATTGCCGCCACGATAAGGTGGCATAAGGTGACATAAGAATAAACGCTAAGTAAGGTGTTTTAGAGGGACAAGCTGAGCAGCTCAGAACTGGAACAGGAGCTCAGTGACTCAGGCGCTCAGAGTCTTTCTCTGGCCGGTGACAGGAGCACAACAGGGACTTTTGCAAGCGAGTGCAGACTCACTGCGTGCCAAGCCTCGAAGCGTGGATGCTCCCGATAAGCGCAGCCCGCGGTGCCGCAGCAGCCGGGAGCGGAGCCGGGCTCCTGCCCCGCGGATCCCCGGGCAACAAACGGCGCTCTGGCTCCGGGGCTCGCTGGCACACGGAGATACCGCTCCGGGGGTGAAGCCCCGGGGAACTCCCAGGATGCGGGCATCCCCACACACCCGACGGCCCCCCCGAGGGGCTGGACAGACCCCGGCCGAACCGGGCGTGTTTTGGGGCCCCGTCCCGTCCGGGGCACGCAGCCCGGCACCGCCCGCACACCCCCTCCCGCCGGGGACGCGGTGCCAGGGCCCGGGGCACCCCGGAGCACGGGGAAAGCGGGAGCCACAAGGCGGGCACCTGAGGCCGCGGGAGCGCTCCCGGTCCGCACGCACGGCGGGAAGCGGGAGCCGCCCGAGGGTCCGCACTGCCGAGGACAGCCCCGAGGAGGATCCGTAGTGACGGAGGGAAGGGGACCACGAGAGGGGTTCGCGGTGCCGGAGGGAAACGAGCAAAGCGGGGCCACGAGAAAGGTCCGCAGTGGCGGAGGGAAACAAGCAAAGCGGATCCCCGAGGCGGGTCCGCAGTGGTGAACAGAAGGCGGCCCCGAGCGGGCTCCGCACTCACCGCGGCCGCGGGCTTCGATCGCCGCTCCCGGCCCGGGACCGCCGGGCTCTTCCCCTGCCGTGCCACGTGACCGGCCCGCCGGCCCCGCCCACCCGCCACGTGACGCGGGGACACGTGACACCGGGACACGTGACGCCGGCGGGAAGGCGGGGCCGCTGTCGCCGTGTCGCGACAGGAACCCGCCCCCCGCACAAGGACCCGAACAAGGGGGGCTGCGAGGTCCCTTCCAACCCAAACCAGCCCGGCACTCTCTGATATCAAACGGCAGCATGGCCCCATCGCTGTTCTCCCGCAACAGTTAATAACTTCTACTGTAACGGTAACTTGTACCGTAAACAGAAGTTAAATGCAGAGACGGGGTTGGAACCACCCCAGATCTGGGTCACTTCCACCCCAAATCACTCTGGGATTCCCAAAGAATTCATTAGGAAAGTCCAACTCATCCTGGGATACTGCTCGCTCCTGTGGCGCCTCTCCAACTCAAAACTGCATTTAATTTCTTCACAGCTCTCAGGGGTCATGGGAGAAGCAGCTTACTAGCAGAGGGATTCAAGCCATAAAAATCCTTTTGTGGAAAAGAAATGAGATCTCGACTTTGTCGTTACAGGTCAGGTGTAAAGGGATGCGTGCTCTGCAGGAGGAGTGCAGTGAGGCTGATTTATACACACAAATCTGCCTAAATGAAAATTCAACAAAGTTCTGCACTTGTCCTCTATCCACCAGTGATCTCTACAGCAACAACTGGGACTGTGTAAAATTACTTGGAGTTTTTACACTATTTCTTATACTCCAGCAGAAGCAGAGCACAGAGGAAACCTCCAAGAGCCAGATGAGTTTCTAGGTATGTTTATTAGACCAGGAATGCCACTGACCAAGTGCTAATCAGGGAATAAATGCCATTACAGAACCATTTTCTCAGAGAAATTTTAGAGCAGTTCATTGGAAGCAGAAGCTGTTACTCCCTCCATTCGGTTGGAGTGATTCTGCCAACAGGTGAAAAGCCCCACTCCACGTTAAGCTGTGTGAGCACCTGTAAAGGGATAAAACCCAAAATTATTAACTCTGAAATCAAACAAACCTGACATAGGGTTATTTTTATTTTTTTCATTCATTGTTCTTGCTATTAGAACATGACATTTCATTAATTTTCTAATTAAACAAGTGGAATATATTTATATTGAATAGTATTTAAATGTTTCAGTTTTCTCTTTCAAAATATTGAACTGTAGAAGAGAGAATCTGGAATGCAAAACTCCACCCCATATTGGTACTTTTATCTAGAAATTCTGCTGCTGAAAGCTGTACCTGTAGAGGTTTGAAATCCCAAGTAAAATAGAGAACATTTGTGTTTCTGATACATTCTCAAATCAGGCAACAGACTGATGCAGAAATTTGAGTAACAACTCAAAATCAAGCTGGGAATTAAAAGAAGTCTCGCCTCTATCACATTGCTACTTGCTTATGTAAGAAGCTCCTAAATTCTGACCACTGAATTTATTTCAGACAGGCAAAATTGACACTTTTGAAGTTTGCAGCTCACAAGAGAGCAGTGAAAAAACCAACTTACATAGCCCCAGACAGCAGAGAACATGGCAGCTCCACCCAGGAGGACCATGGTTCCATATTTATCGTGGAAGGTAGGCTCATGCTTGCGATGAGCTCCTCTGACTGCAGTGTGCTGGATGCTACGAGCTGAGGAATGTTAACAAGTACAGAAATCAACTCAAAGATGTGCTCAAACCATTCACAGTCCTCACCCCCCACCAACAGACAGGCGTCAGTGCCAAAAGGCTAAAAATGCTGGAAAAATATTCATTTGTATTTAGAACTCTAGAATGACTCCAAAACACGAGATATACACAGATACTTTAATTTTTTGCAGGTCTCTCAATTTCTCTCTAGAAAGTTATTCCTTAAGTCTAATTCCAGGAAAAAAAATCCTCTAAGTTACCTTTTTCATGAATATGTTTTCTTTAGTATTACTGTTTCTCTAACAAAATTGTTTTTTTAATGCTTAGCATTTTTAGATTTCTACATGCAAATATCTATCCTGGCAGTACGTGTGCCCAAACAGTGTCAGGATGAAGCTCACCATCAAATGATGGGGATGAAGATAGCGGGTCTGGGTAACACCTGCCTCATTCCCTCGGGATTTTTCAAGGGAGAGGAGGAAGGAAAATGAAATAACCAGTGGGCATGAGATAAATAATAGAGAAAAAATACACAGCGACATCTTCAGATGATGTACATTATAAATGTACACTATAAAAGGTACACTTATTAAAGAGAAGGCAACAGTGACAATTCAAAGCAACAGCTACAAAAGACAAATTGCCCATTAGTTGTGTACAAAGCATTTGATGAGAAGGTGATGTGTGCATAAAGATATTACAAAATAAAACCTCTAAGTCTCAGGTCAGTGGTTTGCATTTTTACGTAACCGTGATGAGAGAAGTTGATTGTGATACTCATAATGTTACTATATCCCTCGAATGCTCTGTAAGGCTGCACAAGGCGGTTTTTTTTAACATAAAACGCCTGAATATCGACTGAGATACATTTATTTTAAATACCCGCACCTCGGGATAAGCACATCGTGACCCAGGACCAGGGGAACAGACACTGCGGGGTCTGAATCACTGAAGGGCTAACTTTAACCTTGAGTTTAAGGGCTGGGTAGTGACTATCCTTTGTCACTGCAGGTTACCGGGCCAGAATGTGCCTTTAGGTATTAAGAAAAGAAAGCACCAAGGAACGGAGTCCTACGTCAAAAAGCAACTAGGAGATTAAAAAGGCTGAAAGAAATAAAAAAAGCGGGAGGAGAAGTGCGTCAGAGCCTCCCGCAGCCCCTGAGGTACCCTCACGACCCTCCCCGGGTGCACAGCGAGCGGGGGCTGAGGGCCAGTCCGCACAGGGAAGGGCACAAACCGGAGCAGAGCCCCTGCGGAACCCCCCACACCCCGAGAGCCGTCCCGTGCTTACCGACAAGGCTCTGCGCGGCCCTGGCCACCGGGAACATGATGAGAGCCGAGCGCGTACCCTTGACGCCGGTGAAGAACAAAATGGTCGCGGCGGAAGTGGCGGGACGGCGGGGGCCTGTGGGTAACGCCGGGCTCCTCCTCGCTGCGGTGGAGCTCCGCGGCCGGGCCGGGCCGAGTTAGCGGCTCCCTGGCTGCTCTCCGTCACCTTCCAGACACAGACGGAGTCTCCGTGAGAAGCTGAAAGGCACAGAGAAGCGGGTACGGCCGTGACGACAGTGCTAATACTGCCCCGGGCAGAGCTATAATCGCAGTGTCAGGATGGCCGAGTGGTCTAAGGCGCCAGACTCAAGGCGTTCCGTGCCTTCCCCAGGCGGGTTTGGGTGTTCTGGTCTCCGTATGGAGGCGTGGGTTCGAATCCCACTTCTGACACATCATTTTTCCTGCGTTCCCAAGTTTGTTTTAAATTTGCAGAAGCGCCCAGTTGAAGAAGTCTGGGATTTCAGTGCAACTAGAAGTCAGAATTAATTTTAAAATAAACCTTAAGCGTGAGTAGATCCTCATCTCTCCCTGGCGATTGTGCCTCAGAACCTTAACCTACCGCATACCTGCTGAGGCATTCCCCTGTGCATTTGGATTTTAAAAATATTCGTAACACAAGACCCAACAAATTACAGCATACGTGTATTAAGATGAAATGTGTCTGAAGAGGCAGAACTTCATTACACTGAGGGTGGCAGGGCACTGGAACAGCTGCCTAGGCAAGGTGTGGAATCCCCCTCTTTGGAGATACTCAAAACCCACCTGCAAGCACTTGTGTTGTTTCAAAATGTGGATTATGTAATAATTTTCTTAAGAAAGGATGTTTTCTTGATGTTTGATCTCTGTATACTTTCTAGCCTAATCAACAAGGAAGGAGATTTCATCCATGAAACAGCAGGCATGAAGCTCTAAGTGACGTCCAGATGCTGAAAAAAATTACTTTTTGGTAGAACTCCCTTGTTAAGGTTTAGGGCCTGACATGTTTCAATTATCTTAGGCTTAGGGGGAGCTTAACAAAGTGTGGGAGGGAGAATGTGCCACTGACAGTGGACACAAAGAATGCAAAATTTATGGCCCACAAGGACATTTTGCAGAACTCCCACAATAAGGAAACCTCTAACAAAGCAAACTCAGCACCTGGGCAGAAATCAGTTCCAACTGGTGGAAGGTAATTCCAGCAGGAGATCATAACCACCAACCCACTGACTGAAAAGATAAATCAGAACCTGTGCACTAATTAGTATGAGAAGCAAAGAGAAGCATTGACCACCAGAAGATAGAATACTGATTAATAAGACAACTACATTACTCGTATCCAGTGAACGCAAATTCCACCAATAAATTTCATCTCTTCTTGTGAATTTATTATTGTATTACATTCTTCTTGATAAAAATAATGAGTTTTCTTTGCTTATCTGCATGACATCAATAAATCTAATTTCTTCTCGTGAATTTATTCTTCTTGATAAGAAAAAATTATGAACTTTTATTCCAATCCTCTCCCATGCTCTGTCTTATGTCACTGTCATGTTATCACTTAGGTTGGTCAATTAATGGATGATCTTANCGGGTCCCCGCACGGAGGTTCGGCCGGCTCTGAGGGGAGCCCGCGGGGAGGGAAGGTCCTTGTTTTCAGGTTCTTCAGTTCCTGTTAGGAGCACCGTGCGAGTGTTGTCGTCTCGTGTATGGGATTTGCGGGGGGGAGGATGGGTGGACTTCGGTTGTAGTCATTGAGGTGCAACTTAACTTCCGCACACCTGACCTGCAGGGTTTGGGAAAATCCTTCTATATAAGTCTGTATACTTGTGTCGGTTGTAAGCCAGAGAAGAATAATTTATTAATATTATTGTCATGGCGAGAGTCTTGGGGCTGCCCTGTGTAGGGTCAGGAGTTGGACTTTGATGCTCCTACTGGCTCCCTCCCAATTCCGGATTTATTATGATGATTTCCTCTAACACCTTTACGTGAAGAAGGGTGTTAATAAGTAGAGAAGTGCTTTATGATAAGTGTAACATTTGTGAGTTTGTCAGACTAATTCGTCTTCTTACATTGTTACAGAATTTATTGTCTCATTTTTAAGGAATATTCTACCGTTGAGCACTTCAGAGTTTTTAAAAAATATTCTGAATTATAGTTCTTTTTTTATCCAGCAGTGCTGAAAATGAAATGTTGGGGTTGGTTCCACCTCTGGTGTTGATTCTGCCACAAATTTCTTAAGCTGAAACAGTTTGATGATTAGTGTAGAAAAAAGGCTGTGGAGGGGATGGAGATGGTTGGTGCAGCTGAAAGAAATCCTGCAGCTGCTNAGTGTTGTGTGATGCGGCTGAGAGACCCCAACACGTCCCGAGCTCCCGCCGCCCTTTCCCCCCTCAGGGCCCGCTCTCCCCTCAGGGCCGGTCCCGCCCTCCCCTCGGGGCTCCACCAATGGCGCGGCTCCAGCTCGCCGCGCTCCCGCAGGCTCAGCCAATCGGAGGCCGGCAGCGGCGCTCGAGCCGGCGCTTCCACCAATCGGCGCCTCGTGGGCGGGGCCTCCCGGCCGGCGGGGCGNCTCCTACTGGCTCCCTCCCAATTCCGGATTTATTATGATGATTTCCTCTAACACCTTTACGTGAAGAAGGGTGTTAATAAGTAGAGAAGTGCTTTATGATAAGTGTAACATTTGTGAGTTTGTCAGACTAATTCGTCTTCTTACATTGTTACAGAATTTATTGTCTCATTTTTAAGGAATATTCTACCGTTGAGCACTTCAGAGTTTTTAAAAAATATTCTGAATTATAGTTCTTTTTTTATCCAGCAGTGCTGAAAATGAAATGTTGGGGTTGGTTCCACCTCTGGTGTTGATTCTGCCACAAATTTCTTAAGCTGAAACAGTTTGATGATTAGTGTAGAAAAAAGGCTGTGGAGGGGATGGAGATGGTTGGTGCAGCTGAAAGAAATCCTGCAGCTGCTGTGAGGAAGGGCTGGTGGGCTGAGGGTCCTCACCAGCCTGGTCATGCTGGGTGCTTGAAGCTGTGTGTGGTTGAAGTTAATGAATTATGTTGACATGAGTGCCAAAAGCTGCTGTGAATGCCTTGCAGAACCTTACTGAAGAATCACATCACCTGTGTGGTGTTATGAAAAGCAGTGCAGATATTTGTTGCATCAAATCTAAAAACTCCTAAGCCTGTACTGTGAGACTGGGAAGAAAAACCAAACCAAACCATGTTGCTGTGACTTGTTTTTCAGATGGTTTTGTCAGAAAAAGTGAACCAGCTGATGGAGTGGGCCAGCAAGAGATCCGTGATCCGAATGAACGGAGACAAATTCCGGCGCCTTGTGAAGGCACCTCCCAGAAACTACTCAGTGATTGTGATGTTCACTGCTCTCCAGCCTCACAGACAGTGTGTTGTGTGCAAGTATGAGCTCCTTTCGTCCTAAATTAGAACTTAGAAGTCTAGTTTAGTTTAGGGGTTTTTGTAGAAAACTAAATTTAAGAACAGGGTTGAGCTTTGACACACATGGGAGGAATATACATGCGCAAGTTACAGTCTTTGCAATTTCATGTGTGGGAATATGTGTGTCATGTGTTTATGAGGAAACAACATAATCCTTAGTTTTATCTCCCTCCTTAAATAATCCCTGCTTTGCAGAAACAGTGTTTACTCTGGAGAAAGACCCAGTGAAAGCTGAACTTTCCTGGCATGAGCTGATGAAGAAATTTTTGTAGAATTGTTGCTGGTCATGGAGCTTAAACGTTCTTCTTAATTAATATTTCTTGGCATTTATTTACAATTCCAATATCCTGGATCCTTAACCATATTATAGCTTTCCTGTATTAATCTGGAGGTGGCAAAGGCCTGGAAGGATGATTTTTATAGTATACTATTATAATATAGGTACATTACATTACATTACATTACATCACATCACATCACATCACATCACATCACATCACATCAAATTATTAGGTATATTCCATTCCATTCCATTCCATTCCTAGGTTTATTATTTAAATGAGTGGTTTCCCACCCTCTGACCTGGAAGAAAAGGCACCCCTGGCCACATTTTAGTGCTCTGTGGAGTGGCAAATCATGAGCAGCTGGGTTCCATTTCATCTTTCAGTTAGAAATTACCTCAGCTTGTGTTAGTGGACTCAACAAATCTTGCCCTTCCATTTAAAAAAGCAGGTGCTAAATGCTTCACCTGATGGTAGCTGAGTGTCAGTGTTTAAATGATTTCATTAGCACTCAAACTTTCTTTTGTACCCCAGAAAATCAGTGGGGTGGGTGGGCAGAGCTCCCTCAGCTGCTTTACAGCTTGTGCTGGGGACAGACCCTTGATACAGCATCTCCTTGGTGTGTTTTCCAGGCAAGCTGATGAGGAATACCAGATTCTGGCAAACTCCTGGAGGTATTCCAGTGCATTCACCAACAAGATTTTTTTTGCTATGGTAGATTTTGACGAAGGCTCGGATGTGTTTCAGATGGTAATGTCCTTTTCTCTTCAAACATAGTTTTTAGTTTGGGTTTTGGGAAAGAAGGTAAAGATGTTCCATAATTTAGTGTCACAGTGAACAAAGGAATGAAAAGTTAAAAGCTGTCACTCTTGCAAGAAAGATGGCCTGAGCATGTTGGTAGGAATATTAACAGAACTGACAGATATGGAATAGGTACAAGGAGTGAATTGGCTTCTTTGTCTTTTTCCCCTGAGTTTGTCTCCTGCAATAATTTATGGTGTAGTTCTTAATGGAATTCTTCTGTGGTAGGTGAATAGAAAAGGTAGAAAGCACTGATGTCATTAGGAACAGCTATTACAATTTTTAGATTACTAGAAAATGATAGATTAGGCTTTTGGTATGGGTTAACTAATTTCTTTTCAAGTACCCAGCCATTTTTCTCTCTATTAACATGGTGTTACCATGGTTTTTTTTCCTCCAGCTATGAGAACATTCCATGTACCCTTGCTATTGTAGGTCACATTAATAGTTCATTAGTCTTGCAGGGGTTAACTTTTTCTTTTTATTTTTAAAGAGGTACTAATCTCTATATATCAGCTACACAGTTTAGGCAGTGGTACCTTATTAAATGGCAGCTTTTGAACCGGAGAGTTGAGGAGAGATGTCTTTTTATTACTCCTGGTAATTTTTTCTTTAGTGTTACATTAAAAATGCATTCATCAAGCCAAGGGCTGCCTAGATTTTAGAATCATATTTTGAGAATCATATATTACTATATATTACATTATTATCATATGTTATTTTGCAGATTTCTTTATTAAAAGCAGTATTTGGAGAAGAAACAGATTCAAAAAAATATGCATGAAATACAGAATTACAAGCTGTGTGCTGCCTACTGTTTTTTTAACAAGTCTTGGCCATTAAATCAAAGAGCTAACTTTTCTGATTTAGTGACAATATTGCAAGCCAGAAATGGCATAGAATTGTGTTGCTAGACAATCTTTTCATAGTCTGTATCCTCTGTGAACTCTCCCCCTGCAGCTGAACATGAATTCTGCCCCCACCTTCATTAACTTCCCTGCCAAGGGGAAGCCCAAGCGTGGGGACACCTACGAGCTGCAGGTGCGCGGCTTCGCGGCGGAGCAGCTGGCACGCTGGGTGGCTGACAGGACAGACGTGCACGTGAGTCCAGAGCCCTTCCCTGAGCACCCCTTCCCTCAGCACCCCTTCCCTCAGCACCCCCTGTGTGAGGCCAGCACCCTTCCCTCAGCACCCCCCGTGCAGGGCCAGCTGGGAAATGTCACTTGTGTTCTGTGCCTCCTGAGCTGCTCTAGAGAGCTTGTTTACAAAATCTAGTTCAGACACACGACTGCATCTTTCAATTTCCTTACAGTCTCTGTGCTGGTATTTTGGGTAATGCTGTGTTTGAGAAGATGGTAAAACTCGTCTCCTTTCTTCTCGCTCTCTGTTCCTGTGGAAGGAAAACAATCTCTAAATGACTGAAGAGGGTAAAATGGTGTAAAACTGAAGTTACAGTCGCTCTCTTCCTGAGTCAGATTCATTACCTAGAACGTGTGTGTGTGTGATAGTTTTTCCACTCAATGTGTTGTGGGGTTTTTAGCTGCAGTGCAGGTACAATTTCTAATCCTGCTGAGAGAGAATAATTGCCTTGTGCTCTGTTCAGATCCGTGTGATAAGGCCACCAAACTATGCTGGACCCTTGATGCTGGGGCTGCTGCTGGCTGTCATCGGAGGCCTTGTGTATTTGCGGGGCAGCAATCTGGATTTTCTCTATAACAAAACTGGCTGGGCCTTTGCTGCTCTGGTGAGTAATCACGACTTTTGTCTCCCTATTACATTGAGTTTCATGGCAGTTCAAGTTTTCAAAAGCTGTTTTTCAAGATTCTTAAAGCAGGTAGAGGAAAATGAGGTACAGCTAATTTTCTCATTTCATAGACTATTAACATCATCTGATTTTAGTCCCTTCAGTTCACTGAATGCTTGATTGGAAGCCTTTTGTACAGAGATGAAGTGGGACAATTCTTAGCCTGTGTTCCAAACCAGTACATTTTGGTATGAAGTGAAAAGATAACAGGTTAAATTAAAAATAAGACAATCTGTATTAAATAGCATTTCTTCTTTCCTTTTCAGTGTTTTGTGTTAGCTATGACATCAGGCCAGATGTGGAACCACATTAGGGGCCCTCCCTATGCTCATAAGAATCCCCATACAGGACAGGTGGTAAGTCTTGCCTTCACTTTCTTTCCTGCATTTCTGTTATATTTCTGCAGAACAAGGCTGATACTAAGAGACAGAGCAGAGTGCAAAATCTGCTTTTGGCCTCTCTTTGTGAGTGAGACCAACCTCCCCTGCAGTGAGCAAGGCAAATCATGTCTTGCACATATGTTGTATCTCCAATGGTAAAGGGATGTGATAGTTCTAAATTGATTACAGCACAATAAAGGTATTTATGGGTTGAGTCTTACATGCTAAAAATCCTATTGCTGAGCCTGGCAATTATGTTTCAACCTGGTCTTGTTAACTCATACACTCATCTAATGACTTCCATGTAAAACCATCTTTCCTCACGATTTTGAGGTAAATTAATATCTAGTGATCTCAGGTTTATGAAGTCTCTTTCTTGGGAAAAATTTCTTTTAACATAATTTGAAGTACGCTGCTCCATTCATAATGTAGAATGAGATGCACTGTGGAAGTAGTTACAGTGTTCTGAGATCATTGCATCTGCTCAAGTGCTTATACATCACATACTGGCTTTTCTCATGTTTTTATTCAGGGAGTTATTTTGGTGAAATGTCCTTATGTGCCTGCTTGGATGGGTCAGGCCTTCTGTATTCCTCTGTAGAAAGTGGCTACAACTTTTTTTTTCCTACTTAATATGGCATCATAACGATACTAGGGTGTCCCATAGGGATTAAAAAATGGTGTTTTTTCACAAATTTCAATTTTCTTTTAACCCAGAAGTGAAAAGGATTTCAAATGCTTGTTTGTGAATCCAAGTGGGTCAGGTTTACACACATATTGAGGGGATTGCCCCTAAGCTAAGCAGCAGTGTGCACAAGATAAGAATCCCAGTCAAGGAATGGATCAGATTTGGATCACGTTAGGATGTAGGAGGGGCTAATCTTGTGGTATTTTGCTCAGCTGTACTGAGCATCTGGACCACACAGGTTGCAGCTGCATTTGCACTTACTGTAATCTGAATGAGGCTGATTGTGTATGGTAGTACAAGAAGGATCTTGGTTTCTGTTGCAGCTCCCCCAAAAATCAATGATCAACATCTGAAATTGTTTGTGCTCCAACTTCTGCTCTCTCCTGAAAAAAAAACAATGCAAACTCCAGTTCCAGGCTCTGTAGCTGTTGTTAATCACATCAAAGTTGTTTCCAGTCTTCTCTAAATTTAATTACTCTTTGTCTCTTACAGAATTATATCCATGGAAGCAGCCAAGCCCAGTTTGTGGCAGAAACACACATAGTTCTGCTGTTCAGTATCCTTCCTGGGAGAAGCATGTGGTTGGTGACAGTTTTTTGGTCAGCTGCTGCCTTTTCTGTGGTGCTTTGTCATGGCTGTAATTGCCACCTAACACTGATGCAGAAGCTTGTAAAACCTTTCTGCACTGACAAATGTGCTTTTCCTGTGCCTCTAAACTTCATGTTGAATAAAAAAATATTTACTGCTTTCTCACCTTGTTGAAGTACAAAGCTGAATAAATACACCACTAAAGTTGGGGATCTCTGTGGAATCAGGAGATTCTTCAGGATATTCTCTTCCTCTGTGCATGTCTCTTTTCGCTGTCACTTATTTCTTGCTTTGGTGTTATATTCATTCCTCCATCACTGATTTTTTATTTCTTTGCTTACCTTCTTATAATCTTACCATTTCTTCATACTAATCATGAGGATTTTGCCACGTTGTCAAGAAAGGCAAGTGGAAACTTTCAGAATTGTTCAGTTTGTTCAAAAAATGCTTCTTTAGGGTCATAACAATACCTTAAAATTCAATGTTCTGCTTTTCTATTCCCACATGTATGATTTTGATCCATCACTTGTAAGTTTAATCATTTCTGGCTGGAGCTTTTCTTCTGTGTCTTACCACCTGTATCAGCATTCTTTTAGTTTTCATTCAGGATCTTTTATTGTATTTAATTATTTAAATTTAAAACAGGCATTTTGAGAACTTATGATCTTTTTCTATTACTGTACTTTTGATCCACTGGGTCAAATTCGAAGTAGAAACTTTTTGTTGATGTTTATTTGTGTTACTGCTATCCATCACATTATGGACCCACCCACCCATTGCTGGAGACATTTTAAATTATTAAATTTGGTGAGGTTTCTGTGGGTTCAAGTAATTTTCCCCCTGTGCTGAAGGTGGGCTGTGTCTGAAATGTAAAGATTCCTGATGATCTTGATGCAGTCAATGACAATAATTCTTTTCAGGAGGAGACTTGGGACTGGACATTTGTAGTGGAATGGAATGAAATCTTTGGGAATTGTCTTTTGTTCCACTGGATTCTCTATTTTTCTTTGCTAGGATTCATTCTTGGCAAATATCAGGCCTTTTGTGTTGTCTGTGCTTCTTTAATTTTACAATCTTTAATTTTTTTTTTTAATTTGAAGAATTAGAAAAGAAGTATTGCCACTTGAAAGACAGCCTGTTGGATTAAATACTGCGTGTGTTGTATTTGTTCTGTTGGCTAAGTGAATGCAGAAGCTGAATTCCTTTGGGGATTTTCCAGTGGAGAGCAGCAGTAGGAGTAGACCAAGCTCTGTGGGAAGGAATGCTACTTCATAACAAGCTGAGATAATAAATGCATGGTTTTAATTTTGCCTGAAGACCTTCCAGTTTATATTTTAAGCTTTTCATTTATTTTCTCTTAAAAGCTGACATTATGAATGCCTTTCAGTTGTTCTTTTTTTCCCTCATAGCTGCTGATTTGGCTGGGAAGTCTTTGATTTTTCCAGTGAGTTTTAAAGCCCAGGTATGATGTGGGAGCTGAATTTAGGGGTGTTGTTTTGGGTTTACTGTACTTCGTTGGTTTAGCCTTAAACAGCATTTGTAGATGGTGGAGTTACTTTAGGAATGGTCCTTCTCCACGAAGCTGCTACTTCTGACATGGATGTGGGGAAAAGAAAAAGTAAGTACTGATACTTGGCTCTCTGAGCAAAGGCATATTCAGGGAGGGTGTTTGATAGACCATTTAACAGAAATGCTTTTGCACTGGGGGGTTCTGTTCACTCCCCACCTCTAAGCTGAGACAATAATTTGAATTTTTTACAGTTTTTGGAGTTGCTTAGCAAAGTGCAAGATAAACTCAAATCCTTTTAGCAGATGGAGAGAGATTGAGATGCTTTGCAGTGTTAGTGAGAGGGAGGAGAAGGAAGTTTTTCTCAAAGCATTTGTATAAAATGAATGTAAAATTGGTGTTAATTTTGTATTTTACACAAATGGAGTCCTCATCTGACCAAATCTGTAAACATTGCAGAAGGCTTTGAAAAGCTGAGTCACTGAGGTGTTGCAGGGGCAGCTGTCCCATGCCAGCCTCTCCCTGTGCATCTCTTGCAGTCATGTGCATTGCTGGCATTGGCTTGGTGGTGCTGTTCTTCAGCTGGCTGCTGTCTGTCTTCAGGTCCAAATACCACGGCTACCCCTACAGGTACGTCAGCCTGGGCTCTCAGCCCCTGCTCTCCTGGCTTTGGGGTCCAGCTGCACCCCTGCAGCTCTGCTGCCTCATTGCAGGATGTACCCTTTTAAAAATGCTGCACTGGCTCCTCAGAGTAGCAATATTGGTTGATAGAGTCAGCAGAAGTCAGTGTTTCATGGATATCGTGATTTTTCAATCTAGCCAAAGCAGAGATGGTGGAACTCTCCTTTTCATGCCATTGCAGGTTATAAAATGCTTCTGTTTTCACAATGATATCTCAGCTAGTTTGTACTGCCAACAAATGTATTTTTCCCCTATATTTCTCTCTTCCATATTCATACATCTTCATTATTAATCCTTCTTTGTGAGAACAGGGAGGATGCCTGATGCTTTAAAGCTGCCTACATTTTGAGATTGCTTGTGTAAGGAGTCTGATACTGTTAGTTGGTCACTTCTATACATGTCTGACTGACACAGATACCTTAGGTGTGTTTGCTAGCTTTGATGCATTTTGAAGCAATAAGTACATGTTGAAGGAGCAGTTTCTAATGATTTCACTATCTGCAATGAGCTGAATTTGTCTATAAAGCTGAACCCATAGACATATATTATGCCCTCTCTGTGAGAAATGTGTTCTTATTTTAAAATATATAAATAATAAAACCTATTATTTTATGAAGACTTTTCTCAAGAGCAAAAGACAGTTGAAATTATTTCCTTTTTGATAACTGGTAACCTTTTATTCTGATCTCTGCAATGATCTGAGCTACTCCTGCTGACTTTATTGTAGGGAAGATGTGGTTGTCTTTGGTTTTGACTTCACAGCTGCTTTTGTTGTAGCAGCATCAGGCCCAGTTTCTCACTCTGATTTTCTTGGCATTTGTAAAAGCTGAGTGGAATGGTGTACACCTTTGTTTCTTATAAAATCAGTAAGAATGTTTGTTATTTTGCACTTTGCAGTTTCCTAATGAGCTAAAGGATTCCAGAGTCTGTGACATCAGGAAGGTGGTGGCTCTGAAGTTGGATGTGGTGGAGTGAGGAGCTCAACGTGTGTGGTTTGTGCTACCTCTGCTTACACTGAAACAGTTAAACACTGAACCAAAGACAATGTAGTGCCTTAAATACAGCAAGAATTTGCTCTGAAGGACACAGAGTATTAAGATGCAATCTCTCATAAGCTTTACATCTTCTTAAGCAGCTCTACTGCTAGCAAAATTCAGAACATAATGCTTGAAACTGCATTTGCATGGACTAACTAGAAACGGTACTTTTGAGTCACTTGGATAATCTGTTTACCATGTTTCTTTTTCCCTTGAATTATCACCTTATTTCCTGTTTGTGCATAGCAGGTGACAGCAGCTTCTCTGTTGTGCCTTTTCATGGTTGAGGAAACAGCTTCATGTACCTGGAAATCTTTTCCTTCAGCCTGTGTGCAACCCTTGGATCATGCTCCAGGTTCCAGGGTGGAGTGTGCCTATCCTAGAGCTGTGTCTCACTTTGGAGAAGAGTTCTTAACTTCTGTATGATGCAAGAGATTGTTTCACAGATGAAGGGGGAGTTTTCAACATGTACAATGGAGTTATTAATTAATTAATTAAATCTTTCTTTGCCAAGTGCTGAAACTGCAATGTTTAAGTTGTAAACTTTGACTCAGAGCTGGGAAAAAAATTCTTAGACTGGGCAACACTAACACTCTTAAAAATATGGACCAAAAGTACAAATGTAACTATCTATGTGTTGCATGAATTCAGAGATGCTAATTGGCTTTGAGGTTAGTGCCTAGAGCCCTGGCAAACCAGATCTGTGGTCACTATACAAATTCATGCATTCTCCCCTTGTTTTCTCCACGTTTTTATCCTTTGGGCAGAGATGTTTCCTTCCAGGATCAACGTTGTTACCCCAGGACACATTTGATAGCCTTACAATTGAATGCATGTGCTGCTTGCCCTCTCCTTTTCTTCCCTCACCTCACAAAGAAACTTTGCCTTAAGAATTGGTGAGTGGAAGACATTGTGCCTCAGCAAAAACTGTTGTGCAGTCCAGCAGTTGTACTACAGGAAATCTTTGCAGCCTGATTCAGTAACACTTCCTTCCGGAGGCTCTGGTGGCCTTAGAGGTTCATAGTCAGAGAGAATTTTGTCTCCTGTTTCTGCCTCTCTCCTCTCCCAATGGGTTACAGAATCTGGATGTTTGAAATTGAATCTCAAAGGATTGTATCACTCCAAGTTGAATGTTACTCTTATGCAGTTTTGCTAAATTAATACACATCTCAAGTGCCTTAACTTCATTAATTTGGTTGTTTGATGTTTCAACTCATTGAGATGCATTTTTCTATGCCATATAGAATGATAAGCCTTAGTGGAACAGATAAACTGTGTGCCTGACTGGATTTTGGACAACTTTCAATAAAACTTTTTAGTAATCCATGCTCCCGTGTCTTTTGAACTTTGACATAAAACAAGCCAACCTCTTTTCTTCTGCTATTGTTTCAACATGTTAATCATAGCCTGTATAGAGTAAGCAAGCTGGGTATGGGTGAGCAGACTGGATCAGTAGCCTGGATGTGTTTATGTGGAGAATTACAGCCCAGAATGTCAGCACTAGAGAGATGCTCATGTAGCCAACTGGTAGCATAAAGATGGCATGATTTTGGCTTGTCTTTGGCAGCTGTCGTGCAGTGAAAGTCTTGGATTCCTGGAGTTCTAGACAGATCAGCTCCCGATGTTTCTGGAGGTGGAATCTCGTTAGCAATGTAGATTTGCCTGGAACAACTCAGCACTGCTGTGCTTGTGGCTTGTTTTCCTGCTCAGTTGGTAAAATGCTTCCCATACATTTTTTTTTTCAGTTATAATTTATTCTGTCCTTCTAAAACCATCCAGTTCATATTGACTGAGTGTAAACAGTGGCATCTCATGCAGGTGGATGCTGGAGTCATGTTTGCCTTCCACTTGAGGTGGCCACAATGTTGAGAGGTTAGGATTTTCCTCCTTTTTTTTTTTTTTTTTTTTTTTTTTTTTTTTTTTTTTTTTTTTTTTTTTTTTTTTTTTTTTTTGGTTTTTTTTTATTTCCATGCTGAGATGAAAATAATGCTCCTTTTTCCCCAACAGTTTTTCTGCCTCTCTAGGCTGAAACTGAAGTGCATGGAGGAGGGAACAGGTGTGGTAGAGGAGCAGAGGATGAAGTGCTTGTAAGGACCCAGTGGCAGGTTTAGAGAGGATGAATTCTGGCAAGGTTTGACTCGTGCAGCAGCTGAGAGGTAATGGCTGGCTCTAATTGGTACCCAGGGTGATTCTTTGGGCCAGGGGCACTGGCAGTTCACAAGCTGGTTAATGTAACACAGCTGGGGCCAGTAGAACAAAGGTGGGCGAGGCAGTGCATTCCAGACCTGCTGTGGGGAAACTGGGAATTGCTGAGGACATCTCCTCCAGAAAGTGAATCATTAAATAGCTCAGGAGTGCTCTAAAAGCTCACCTTGAGAGAACACTTGTGGTAAAGGGAGGAAATGGTGCATTCTGCAGCTGAAGATGGACTCTGTGGTTTTGTTAATGTGGCTGGCCTCGCTGAATGTTGCTTTTTTCTGCTTTTGAGAAGGAGCTGTGGTGTATTTAGAAGATATTTTGGAATAACAGCTAGAAATAATTTAGGGAGCTCTCTGCATCAAGCACAAGGCAAGACAGTAAATTTAAATGGACTAATCTGTGTAATGGTTTGCATTATGTACAATTTACTGTAAGCTCCTGCTTTCAAACCATTCTAGTGTTCAGCACAGAATGTGATTTTCATGAGGCCCTGGCACAGGGTGCCCAGAGCAGCTGTGGCTGCCCCTGGATGTCTGGCAGTGTTCCAGGCCAGGCTGGATGGGGCTTGGAGCAACCTGGGACAGTGGAAGTGTCCCTGCCATGGCAGGGGTGAGCTTTAATGTCCCTCCCAACACAAACTGCTCTGGAATCCTGTGGTCGTGCTGCCTAGCGCTCATCCCTGCAGCTAAGCTTTTCCAGCTGCTCCAGGAGCACCTGCTCTGCAGGGCCAGAACTGCCCAGTCCTCCAGCAAGGTGGAAGATGTGCTCAGCTCTGCATCTGCTGTGATCTTGGTACTCATGCAAATAACCTCAATTAATCCCCTGCTGGTGGTGGCCATGAGGTTAAGATTCAGCCACGAGGGTGAGAACAAGTTCAGCCTCTTGGCAGCCAGCGGGTGGCCATCCATGCTTGGGGAATGTGAGCTAATGGCTGCCTAGGGGCTTCAGGAGGAAAATGTAGATGCTTTTATGATCACAACCACTTGAAATGTAAGCAAATGGTACAGCAAGGTTTGTTCTGAGCCTTGTTCAAAATGTGTGAAAACATAAGGGATTTTTTGATTCCCAGCAAAACCGAGTTGGAGTTTTAGAAGTACTGAAGAAAGTCAGCTTAACCTTCAAAACATTTGGAACATCCAAAGAAAATCAGATGTGTGAATGGCTTCTGCTTGTTTGAATATGCTGCCCATGGTATCAGATGATGCCAACTCGTGGCATCTTGTAGCCCACCAAGCTGGTTGGGAGAAGAGAACAGTCTGTCCAGGGGCTGTTGGCAGTGGGTTGTGGTAGTTTGGTTTAAAAAATACCCATTCTGTATTATAAAAATACTTCAACTGAAGTCAGATTATTTAAGGAGTTACAATTTCCAAGTGCTTTCATCTGCTGTGAGAAGTAATTCTCACAAAGGATTTGAGAAAGTGCTGGCACTTGGTTTCTGTGTTGGACCTTGGTATTTGCTGTCTCCTCCTGCTGAACAAGTTTAATTCTCAACTACCAAGCACTGCTCACGTGACTTTGCTGAGGGCAAGAGAGCAACAGCAACACAAAGAACAAACCCAGGCCCTCGAGTGAGGATCCACTCTTTGCAGTTTTAGCATGCTTTTTGCCTGAGTGATAGGGCTCTGTTGCACCTAACCTGTTCCAATTAACAGCTCACATCTTGATCATTCCCACAAAATTAATTTAAGCATAGCCTTTTATTGGTCTGGATTAATTGTGCTGCTTTTATCACAGATAAAATTATAAAAGAGATGTATATGTAGTTTGTATTTCTAGGTCAGGAGCACATCAAGTTATTAAAATATCCTCTTGTCAAGTGATAGCTATACATGTCTTTCAGCCATGTTCCTTAAAAGTAGGGTAATATGTACTTAAGCAAACTAATTGCTGTCATTATGAAGAGAAGCAATGGGTGTGCTGAGCCTCTGCAGAGGTTTGTCCTGCAAGCTGAGCTCTGAATCCTGGCTCTGCCAAGGCTGCTGGGCAGGGGAAGGAGCCCTGGGTGCTGGGGAAGCTGAACTGGCTGCAGGTGTGCTGGGTGTCAAGTGTATTTCCCTGCACATCAAAAAGGGAACACAAAAAAACAATTTTAGGAATTCCACCAACAAAAACTGCAAAAAATATTTGTACAAAAATAAAATTTCTCCAAAGCTTTCACTTCATTCATCAACCATCTCACACAAACAATAAACAACTACATAATAAAATAACAAAACCACATATACTCCAAAATCTCACTTTTACAAACACCAATACAAAATACAAACACATCATCAATACCATACATAACCAACCACCCTGAAATAAAATAATAAAAACATACAATAAAATAAACACACCTCAACACGTTACAACAATCCAAACAAACATTAAAAAAAAATTCAACAAACTTGTTCAAACACAAAATAAAAAACTTTAAAAAACTCTCATAACACTTCATCCAACTGTTCAACAAAACAACTCCACAAAAATAATAGCAACCAAACTCACCAAAAAAAACATACTTCAAGTATAAAAACCATAAACACATACTTCTGGAGTAATTGCTGGGAGATGGAAATATTTCCATTTTTACTTTATCTTGACCTTTTCTCACAGCTGGATTCCTTTTTCATCATTCCTTTTTCATCTGTGACTGCAGATAGAAGTTATGAACTGGAGGCAATTAAATTTGGGTTTCTAAACTGCTTTCAAATACCTTCCCCAAGGAAATAGTGAAAGAATAAAATATTACAGAGCAATGGCAATAAATCTGTGTTATTCTAAATCAGTGGGATATTAGTCAGTAATGCTGACTAAATCCTTTGAGGAGGAAAATGAATGTTTTGTGTTCTTATTTTAATCACACAGTTGGGATCCTAATGCAGAGCTAAGACTGGGTAATGCTTCCTGTTCCCTTCATCTGGTGGCAGAACACCTAGAATGGCTTTTTGCAATTTTTAATGGAATTTGTCACAGTCGGTTAATATGGATTATTTTTTTTCTCCTAAAATTGAGTGAGAAGGCAGGTGATGCTTTGGTCTTCTCCAACATGAGACGGAGTTTGGTAGCAAAGCTGTGCTAAATCTGCTCTCTGCTATTACTAAATTCAGCAGATACAGGGTGCAGGACGTGGGTAAAATGTTACATTCTAAAGCAAATTTTGTTTAGACCTGTTTGGAGAATTTCCCTGGGAGATGTGTAAGCTTGGATGTGCTGAAGGGCAAAAGTGCTGTTGATTCTATAATCACAGAATGAATTGGGTGGTAGGGGTGATTTGCTTGGGTATTTTCTCATGTTTCATATGTTGCTTTATGCAACCAGGTGAGCAGGTACATGCTATTTTTTCTTTAGTTTCTGCCGAAAAAGGTTTTAATTTTCAGAGCTGGTTTTCTTTACAGTAAGTGGCTAATACTTGTCACCTGTTCCACATTCCGTGTGGTACTGGGTGCTCTGTTCTGTTTTAGTCCTGTGTGGTGATGGAAGCTCACACACAACCCCAGCCTGCCCAGTTCAGTCATCTTCTCACAAAACAACTTTTTGCAACAACTTTCCCTTGCAGAGGGCTCCATTCCAGCCCTCCTCCTTTCACAACATTCTAACATCTGACAGGAGTGTAGAAGCTGCTAGTACCAGCAGGGAAAATTGTTCTGGCACACTTAAGTGTAGCTACCAATGACACATTTCCTTATCTTGAGAATTTTCTGACCAAAAAGGAAAAGTTGTAGGCACGCTGGGCTGCAGCTGCCCTGGGCAGGGTTATTTGGGGCTGCTCACATTCAGCCTGTGTGTGGTTTATGTTATCCCTGCCTTGCTTGAGAAACTCCTTCTGCTTGGGGACGGTTTTGATGATTTACTTGTGGGCTTGGAGTTCTGGGGCTGCTTCCTGCAGAGGATCAGGGTCCTGCTGGTGATCCCCACGGAGGAGGAGGGCCAGGGTGGTGATCCCTGAGGCTGAGGGTCATTCTGGTGATGTCTACAGAACACGAGGATCACTCTGGTGATCCTGTTGGAGGAGGAGGGTGGTTGTGATGATCCTCGCAGAGGAGGGCAGTTGTTCTGGAGATCCTCCTGGAGCAGGAGCGTTGTTCTGGAGATCCTCATAGAACAGGAGCGTTGTTCTGGGGATCCTCGTGGAGCAGGAGCGTTGTTCTGGAGATCCTTGTAGAACAGGAGGGTTGTTCTGGGGATCCTCGTGGAGCAGGAGCGTTGTTCTGGGGATCTCCTGGAGCAGGAGGGTTGTTCTGGAGATCCTCATAGAACAGGAGGGTTGTTCTGGGGATCCTCGTGGAGCAGGAGCGTTGTTCTGGGGATCTCCTGGAGCAGGAGGGTTGTTCTGGGGATCTCCTGGAACAGGAGGGTTGTTCTGGGGATCTCCTGGAGCAGGAGGGTTGTTCTGGAGATCCTCATAGAACAGGAGCATTGTTCTGGGGATCTCCTGGAGCAGGAGGTCATTGTGGTGCCGTTACTAGTTTGAGTTTGGGTATCTGCCCCCCGTCACTCTTTGTGAGGGTGTCGTGTCTATCCGCTGCGATTACCGGGCGGTGGTTGAACCGAGGCTGCAGTCCCCCAGCACGGCGGCTCTGCTGTCCCGTGTCACAGCCGTGCGACAGCGGCTGCTGTCCCTGCCCATCCCCGGCCTGAGGCAGCGCTGGGCTCCCGCCGCCATGGCCGCGCCCGCGCGCTGGGGCCCCCTGCCGGGCACAGGTGTCAGTGCACGTTGTTACCAAATGATGTCACGGGCCTCGGTCCGTGACGCCGACGTGACGTCAGCCCCGCCCCGGCCAATCAGCGCGGGGAAGGTTGGGATAGTGACGTAAACTGCCCTAGCAACAATCGGCGCGGCGCCGCCCAATCGGAAAATAGCTGTGGGCGGCCGTGAGCCAATGGGAGGCGGCGGAGGAGGACGGCGGCAGGAGGCAGGTCCCCTCGGGCTCCCTCCGATAAGATGGCGGCGGCGCTGGCGATGGCGGCGGCCGCGGCTTTGTCTGCGCCCAGCGCCTGAGCGCGGTCCCGGTCCGGGCGGTCGCTCCGCTCCGAGCAGCGGCGGCGGAGTCATGACCGCAGAGCCCGTGAGGTACGGCCGGGCCGGGCGGCTCTGCGGCGGCCGCGCGGGGTGGGGCGGGGCCGGGCCCGGCGCG
>VXBU01006987.1:883336-955318 GCA_013400315.1 Bombycilla garrulus
CGGGCTCAGGCAGCGGCCGCCGCCGACCGGGCCTCTCCGGCCGCCGCGAAACGGCGGCAACCGACGAACGCCCGCAAAGTCGGGCTGCGAGAGGCGCCATGTTAAACTGTTCGTAAATAGTTGTCTTTGTGTGCTTTCGGTTTTGCCCGGAGCCCCGGGCTCGTCCCCCCGCGGTCCATCACCCGCAGACCCCGCGTGCCTGAGGCGCTGCGCGAAGCGGGAGCCGCTGGCAGCTGACCCTCAGAATGCTGCACTTAGCTTCGAACCTGCTAGGAAAACACCGCTCTGTCTTTAGAGCTCATCGCTCTGGCTCTAGTGCTGAGCCTTTGGTAAAGTTTTTTCTACGGTCGTATTTGTGTATCTTCACCTCCCGCCTTATTTTTGAGTAGTTCATAACTACTGTGTCATTTTAGACAAAAGTTCAAGGCATAGCGGTTTTTCTCCTCTTTTATATTTTGAAGCCTTAACATTTCCAAATAGGAGTCCAGAAAAAAGACGGTTTTGATGATTATCATCGTTGTTGATCACATGCTGATGTAGGTCATGAGCCTTGCAAGTACACATTCTTTGGTGCACGACTTCCCAGCAGTTAGCAGTTTCTTCTGCTGTATTTTCTTCCTTACTTTGTAAGACAGAGATTGTCCATCTCTCACTCCTTCTCCTTCCCACTCCCGCTTTCTCCCGTGTGTTCTTAAAGTACTTTGACAGTTTTAACAACTGCTTTCGTTGGAGTGATAATTTTGTTGTGTAGACTGAAGTGCTAATTAAGGGGCTTTCTCCTTTTTCTTCTCCATCCCATGAAAATCAAACTTAAGAGTTTGATTTTTGTAGAACAAAAAGATCTGAGTTACTAATGTTCATGGTCTGGTTTGCAGTCACTATTAGTATTTTATGTTCTGAAAAACTCTCTTCCACTCGGACCACTTTGCATTTTGTTTTATCATGATTGTCATATTTTGTTCCTTGTTGTCCATAATCTTGTTTGTCTTTTTCTGAACCATTTGTTCCTGGTTTATAATATGCAGAGTTTGTTCTTAACACTTTCCATATTCTTATGTTGTTATTAGTGCCACAGTCAGTGTTACTAGCAAGGGCCTGCTCTGGAGGGAGAGGATACAGAAGCTCACATGTTTTCCATGCAGTTCTTAGATTGGATGGGATTATTTGTGATCTTGAAGGTCAAAAAGCATGGACAGAATAGATCTGAGATAGTGTGCAGTCTTTGGGATCTGCCCACAGAGTAAGCAGCCCTGTGACAAACTCCTTTTGAGAAGATGGACATAACAATTTTTTTGATGCTCCAAACTTTCCTTCTGTTGACAAACTCAGTTCTCATTCAGTGTAAACGTTTGTAGCAATTCCCATCCCGTGCAGAGCTTATCTGGAGCAGTTTGTACTTCACAAGATCTGTGCCAGGAGCTGGGCATGGCACTGCAGGCTCCCAGCATTTCAGGGTTCTGATGAACCCATTGCATGGGCTTTGCCTTATTTCTTATTTCAGTTCGTAAAACTGGAGTTGCAGAGAAGGAAATGAAAAAGAAAAACACACCCTGTCTTCCTCTTTGGTTCCCCTTTCCCTCAAGTGCTGTGGCCTGTCAGCTGCCTGTGCTTCTGTCACTTCATCCTCTGCTCTCTGCAGTTTGTCCATGCCAGAGGTGCAGAAATAAAGGACTGGGGGGATTGCTGTTACAATTCTTGGGAAGATGTGCAAAAAACTGAATTTGGGTGGAAAAATCTGTTCTTAGCACTCGTGGAAGATTGACTTAGAGTTTTTCAGAGGAAAACCATCAATCAATAGTAGTTCTGCTCCTGGAGAAGTTTTAAACTTTTGTTACAAGAATACTTCTATTTAGTATTAATATTAGGAATCTCCTGTGTCCCAAAAAGAAATTTAGAATGGTGAAAATTTGGAGTAACCTCCTAAGAAGCTTCTAAAAAAAGTGCTGCCTCTGTGAATATTTATAAAGATGCCTCAAAAACTTTTTTTTTTTCCTCATCCTTTCCTTTTCAGGGGAAGGAATCTTTGTCACAGTGACCTAACCTATCCCTACAACTTCATACATTGCACAAAATAAGCACAGCAGTAGGAAAAGAAAACAAGTTTTGAATCTTCCTCACTTGAACTCTGTGGTAGTCAATGAATGTAGGTTTTGGGTTTTTTTAAAGTTGACAAAATAGGCTTTGTTCTTGGTTTTTTTTTATCCAGACTTTTCCAGCATTGTGATATTGGTCATTTGGTTTAAAAGTTTTTATTAAATTGTCTGCATTTTTGAGTCAGTCGGATATCTTTGTTCTGAGTGATATTGCAGGGTTGTTGGAGGTGTGTTACTTGATGCCACAATGATATAATTGGAAGTAAGTCAACACCAATCTTCTGTATTCCCTAAAGGGACAGTGAAAGTTCTGCCTTCCACACTGTTCTGGAATGGGCATAGGCAGATTCCTCAGCTCTTCCTGGGGAAGAGCAAAACTGTGTCATCTTCAGTGCCAGGAGTGCCCCAGAACCAATATCTGCAGCACTAAAATGAAATTCTGAGAGAGGAGCTTACTGCAGAGCCTTTGGTAATTCTGGTTTTGTACAATGCTGTCTGCTGGGGCTTTGCAAACATTGTGTCAGGGTGTTTTTGGGGCTCAAGTGAAGTATCTTCATTGCTTGGGAGCCAGTTTGGTGCCTCAGAGGGGGTGTGTAAAAGAAATTCTGTAACAGGGTGACCTCAACATTGTGGGAATTTGAAATTGTCATTTCTGTTACAGGCTAACTCCTCTGCTTGAAGGGTGGAAGAGAGTGCTTTTTATGTTCCTATACCTCACCCAAAGAAAATATCAAAGTAATGCTAAAATGTGCTGTGTTCACCCTAAAAACAAATGTCTGCACCCTGTGACCAAGTAGATTTTAAACTGGATTACCAGAAGTGCCTTTTATAAAGGGAAAGCCTAAGGATAGTGCTGAACCTCATGAAATCACATTTTGTATCACTGGAGTCAGCTCGTGCCTGCAGGTGATTGGGAAACATGAATGAGTTCATGGATGGGTCAGTGGCAGGCTGTTCCCTCGGTGTGGCAGCAGGAGAAAGAAGAAATTGTAGAAATTCAGTGGTAAATATTAAGGAAGGTTTTATGCTGACTTTAAAAGAGGTGAAGTGTCCTGGTTTATTTATTAAAGGAGGAGCATAAAGCTTTCATAGTCTGTGATGAAATGTAGTTGTCACTCAGGGTGGGTGATGGATTGATTTGTGTTGAGGTTTTCTTTTTTTTTTCTTTTTTTTTTTTAATTAGAAAAGGAGTGAAACCTTGAAAAAAAATCAAGAACTTGATGACAGGTTGCTGACCAATGTCATCTGTAGTGCCATTGAAGCAGATTGTTTGCAAGTCCAAAAGCTGCATAGCTGTAGAAATTTCTATCTGAGTGGGTCCAGCTCTAGGTTTAATAGCTTCAGCCTAGAAGCTTTGTTGGGCAAATGCATCTGTAAAGCAAAACTAAAAAATAGGCAAGAGAGAGACTGAGGTGGCTTTTATCTTGTAAAATGAAAAGCTGTGCTTTGGATGAGCTACAACCCTCAAATTGGGAATATGTGGGAGAGTTGAAAGGCCAGGCTTTGACTCTCAGCAGAGTTGGTTCCTTGAGAACCTGTGAGCAGCTGCAGGGAGCTGGAGGCGAAGGAAGCAAAAAGAATTTGTAGAGTTAGGGATCCCTGATGCCCTCGGTGGGGCCTTTCCCTCTCAGAGTGTTCAAACATTTTAAGTACAGCTTGCTTTGTGTGCTATATGTGCTAGACTGAGCTTCTTGTCCTGAATCACCTGAGTAAGGTGTGCACTTTACATGATTTTTGTCTCCTAAGGGTGAAAATGTTGTGTTTAGATTTTTAAGTGGTGGCTTCAGTCTTTCAGCTTGCAGTTTTTCACCAGTGAAGTTACACTTCAGTGTGGCCTTGAAACCAACCTAACAATGAGATTGTTTGTCTTTCTTTTGCCTTGTGGGTTGGTGATGATGTTGCTTGTTTGGGTTTTTTGAAGATCCCGTTAAAGAAACAGGTTAAAAACAAAGTTGTTTTTTTTTAATTTCTTAGTAAATGAAGTCTGATAACTCAACAGAAAGGAACGGTGTAATCTTTCTTGAACAGAATAAAGGGTCTCTCAGTGACTTTGAGCTGTTGCTTTCTCATTCCCCTTGTGTGTCTGGAGGAAGGTAATTCTGTTTACATGTCTGAACCTGTTATGCTGTATTTAAGCTCCAAAATTACTTCATCCACATCACAGAGTGTCTTCAGCTGTACCAGGTACCACTTGATTAAGCCCCTGTGGATTAAAAGTCAGCTCTAAACAAAGTAAAGTGAGTGTGTGTTAACAAAGTGTTAGGTACAGAATCTCTGACAAAGTGCTGCATGCCTCCATCTCTTTTCAGTCAGAGCTTTAGTGTTCAGGTATTTTCTGATTTATCCTAGTCAGTTCAGTGTGGTACAATTCATGCCAAACACAGGAGAAATGCTTTCCTGTGATGCTGTTCAAACAGCAGCAGCTCACCCAGAAAGATTGTGGGGAGTCACTGGGAACCTGGCTGGAATTGCCCTGGGTGCCTCCTGTGCCTGTGCTGGGTTACTGAGGCACCCAGAGCCTCTGCTGTGGGCTGCAGGATCAGTGAGGAGGCCATCAGGTGTGTGCAGGCTCTGAGGGTTTGTGTCTCAGGCTGTGAATCCTGAGTTAAAGCCTCACCTGGTTTGGCAGAATTGCTGGATCAGTGTAAATAAGGTCCAAAATGTGAATCTCATCTAGGCCTTAGAGTGTCACGTTGCCTTTGCCTACACAAAACCATTGTTGAGTTAAAAACCAAACATTTGATGGAGTGCTTGTTCAAGTAATGTAATGGTAGGCTGATTTTATTTTCTGGTTTTTGTATTTTTTCTGATAGAAGTAGGTTTCTTAGGACATGGCAGGTGTGGTGTGTTCACTTCATTTTTTTAATTGGGATAAGAAAATAAACTGCTGCTGGAGGTTTTATCTTCTTTCCCACAGCTTTAAGGTATTTCATTCATGTGTGTTCAGCCACAAATTGCCATATTTTATGTGGAACAACAATGTAGGCTCTACCTTTGTAACTGAAATCTTCGAATTGGGGTATTTCTAACCCTTTTCCTTCTCATCAGCAAAAACTTTTATGAAGATTTGTAGGTGACAGAATACTGGTCTGATTGTATCAAGGCTTAGGAATAGTCTCTCTTCCCACCACCCTAAATAAAATATTGGGAGTTTTGCTGTGGGTTGTTGGATTTCTGCTGTTGACACAGGGATACAGTCTGAAGCAGAGGATGACAGTCCACAGACCAGCAGTTTAAAGTACATCTGGTTTTCTTTTACAATTTTTCCTAAGGATTGTTTAATTTTGTCTGCTTAATAGTTGTTCTGCAGTGTTCCAGTTTCAAAAGTGAAAAATGGCTGGGACTTAATTTGAAGCAACTATAAACATGAATTCAAAAACTTGTGCCTTGAACTATTTTAAAAGTTTAAACGTAGAAAAATCTTAGACAAGTGTTAAACTTGCACATGGTTAAAAAAAGCATATTTATCAACATTGGGATAGATAAAAGCTGGAAAGGACTCCTGTGCCACTTTCAGGAGCCACTGGAAATGCAGATGAGGGACACTTGTTTAGAGTAATAGTTGGTAGATGTTCATTTAAAGAAAATGCAGCTTTCAAATTATTGTTCCAGATGTTGAGGATAACTGGGACATCCCCCACTTCCAGTTTTTAAGTGTCTGAAGAAAGCAAACAGAAACTGAGTGCAATAACAAGATTTTCAATGCAGTTTCAGAGGATAGTCCAGTGTGTCCTGGGTTTGCTGCTGAAGTGGTCAGTGCTGCTTACGAATTTTCCTCAACTCACCTGCCTTCAGAAGAAATAAGAGCATGTGAATGTGTGGCAAGTTGGATCCAAATGAAAACTGGTTGGTTATAATTGTATTTATCCAGGGTGATGCGATTTGCTTTGTGGTTTTTGGGGAAGCACAGACATCAGCTCTGGGGTGAGGGTACCCATTGTGCCCCTGCCCCTCCTCAGCTGGGCAGGAGAGGGAGGGTACAGTGAGAAGTTCAGGGTGAGGTGAGGACAGGGACATCCCCCAGCAATTGCCATGGTGAGCAAAACAGGCTCTGCTTGGGGAAATCACCTCAATTTATTGCCAGTCAAATTAGAGCAGAGTAATGAGAAATAAATCCCCGATGTTAAAACACCTTCTCCCCATCCCTTCCTTTCTGCCAGGTTCAGCTTTACTCGATTTTCTGCCTCCTCCTGGTGAGCAGGGAGGGGGCTGGGATGGGGGCTGTGGTTCAGCCCATCACACTGCTCCCCTGCTCCTGTGTGAGGAGCCTCCCACGGGAGACGCTTCTCCATCAACTTCTCCCTGGGGCTGCAGCTCTTCCCCAGCTGCTGCTCCTTTCCCATCCCCTGGGGCTCAGGGAGGGGCTGCTCCTGCAGGGGTTCCCTGGGCTCCTGGGGACATTTCCCTGGGCTCCTGGGGACATCCCCCTGAGCAGCTGCGGCTCTGCACGGGTCTCTGCTGCCCTGGGGACCCCCGTGGGCTGCAGGTGGAGCTCTCCTCTGACCCTGATGTGCCTCCTCCCCTTCCTCTCCCCCGGCCTGGCTGTCTGCGGTGTTGTGTCTGTCACATGCTCACTCCTCTCTCTCAGCTGCTGTTTTGCAGCAGGTTTTTTCCCTCCCCAAATACTCAATCCCAGAGGCACTGGTGGCGCTGCTGGTGGGCTCAGCCTTGGCCAGCAGTGGGTCCCTCTGGGAGCAGGCTGCTGTTGGCTCAGCTGCACAGGGGGGAAGCTTTTGGCATCTCTGCGCAGGAGTTTGTCACCCCTGTCACCCCACTACCAAACCTGGCCACACATCTGTTACAGGTAAGGACATCCAGGAGCAGCACTCAACAGCCAGCTGGAATGGAGCATGTTATGGCTAGATTAGAATACAACCAGGCTGCCTCTTTATTTATTCTGATTGTTTGTGGACTCATTTATAGGTAATTTGTCTACTCTGGGTATTTTATTATCCTGTAAGGGCCTGACATTTATTGCTTGCTTTAACAGCACTTGCTCTGAATGTAGGTAAGGAATGGTACATTCCAAGGTAGCTCCCAAGGTCACAAATCAGGTTCATGGCCAAACCAATAATAGCAGGGCACCTTTCCTTTCAGTCTTCTCTTAATTAGGCTGAACAGTGTTAAAATAGCTCTACAGTGGTGGGGAAGCCATTTGCTTAGAAAACTCAAGTGTGCAAACACTGATAAATAGTGTGGTGACTCTCAGTGTGGAGGAACCCGTCACCTCAGTAGTGTTTCAGAGATGGTTCTATATTTTTAGGCTCCTGTGTTTATTGAAAACCACACGTTTATAGGTTGTGATCAATTTAACAGTGACTGGGTCTGTACTGCAAAGAATAAGCATTTTGCAGTAGAAGCTTTAAACAAAATAGATTATTATTCTCAATATAAGTGAATGAGATAAAATCACTTCTGTACAAAACCAGATAAATCATTGCCCTAAATTAACATTTCTCTCTTTGACCTGGTATTTCTTAACAAAGGCTTATGGTACAAAATGATGAATAATCAAGGGAAAAAGCAGGTTGAGAAGACTTTTTAGTATTAGTTTGTATATCATCGTTTTGCTTGGTCGTCAGGAAGAACATTTTGCTCTGAAAATGATAATTTTACGTTAGTTAGGATAAGAATCAAGGAATGGTAGTAGATAATGTTCCAAGTATTAGTCACAAAGACTCATGCATACTATTCTGAATTAATTCTCTGTTGACAATAATGATACTAAACTCATCTACAGTTCCCATTTTCTTTCTAAAATGCTGTTACCAAAACAAGCTATTTATAAACTAAATGAGCAGAATTCCACATGTGTGGCTTTTTTTGTTGTTGTTGGTTTTACTACCAAAAATGTACTTTCTTGTGGCCTTTCTAAATGTGCTTTATTTCTTCAGACCATCTGGAATGGATATAAAATCTCTTTATATGCTTTTACTATCAAATAATTCTGAACAACTCTAATTTTTTTTTTCACTTAATGCGAGTAAATTGTCATTAAATCTCCTTTCTAAAGGAGAGCTGCAAGCTGTTAAGACTGCAGTGTGTACCATTATCATCTTCTGTAATGTTTTCCAAGTATGCTTTCCATCCATGAGAAAAAGGGAAGCCCAAGACTAGGAAACTGGCAGTTGTGTAGCAGCACGAGTCCAGTAATTAGAGGGAAAGACTTCTGGACAGATTGAGAGAAAAATTTTAAGGTACTCTTGAGAGTTAAAGAGCTTTGTTCTGCTCTTTCAGACTTGCTCCAGTGATTGATGGTACATATGTAGGCTCAGAAGAAAAGTGCCCTTCACTCATGCAGAAAATCTTTTCATTGCAAAGTGCTATTTTGTTTTGAGTACCTGAGGAGATTTAAAGAAATTGAAGATGATTTTTATTTTAAAGTGGATGGTTTATGCTGTTTTACGTGGTTTTCACTGGTTGGAATAGTCATTGGCATTGATGTGAGGAGATTCACTCACAGCTCAAGAGAGCACTCACCTGCAAGTCCTTCTGATAAAACAAGATATTTTTTTTAGCAATATCCAGCTGAAAGTCAGAAGTTAATAAATTTATGTGTTCAGAGAAATAGTAGTGATGCATTCAAAAGTTCTTCTGACCAATGAAAAAGACACAGAAAATGTAACTACTTGCTATTAGGAGGCTATTTTGAAATTAATGAGGAAACATGCAGTGGGAAGGGTGGAAAGCCTTTATCCTTCATCTGGGCTCACTTCTGCTGTGTCTGGGGTAGGTCAGGAGTGGGAAAAGCATCTGGAGCAGCAGATAAGGGGTGATGAGTCAGGACAGATCAGCTGCAGATTCCCGAGGGCTGATAGGGAGGGGAGGGAGCAAACAGCCACTGGCACTTCTGAGCAGGGCTGAACAGCCCAGGCCTCCATCAGGGCAGCTGGAAAAGCCTTGTCCTGGGAAATTCTAGGAGTTTGGGGAGAAATCAACCATGTGAAATGCCAGGGGGTAGCTTGGAGGTTATGAAATGGAACAGCTCTTCAAGGCAAGCTTGGGATCGAGGTGCTGCATTTTACTGTGATCAGTAAATGTACTCAAGGCTGTTCTGGGCTAAAGTGTCTCCCTAAAGTTGCCAGGGGGTCGTTTTTTATGAATGAATCATCAGCACTCAAACAGATCAAGGAATGATCTGGTCCTGCATGGTTGTTTCATGACAAAATGAACACCACACAACATGTATGTAAATGGTTTTTATTAAATCTTTGCATCAGCAGACTTTCATATTCAGTGGACCTGTTTGTTTCTGAGTTTGCAGGTGAAACTCTTCTGTTTGTTCTAGTGGTTTTTATCCCAAAGACATTTTTGGTAATAGAATAAAAGATTTTATTATTCTTTCCTATCTGGATTCTGACAAATGGAATGTTAAATTTTTGCTCTCTTCATGTCATAGCAGCATTGCCACTCAGATTTTCTTGAGTTTTGTCAATAATTGTAAACAGTGAAAATTATTTAAAATAAACTTTTCATGCTTTTTTTGTCAGTAAGGCTGCACCTACTATTTCAGTCAGTATTTAGAAAAATTACCTGGTTTTTATTTGCTCTGATACACTCCTGCAGAAACAAATGTTGAACTCTTTTGTGGATATGTATTAACTGAGATTCAATGTAAGCTTTCAAGCTTGATAAATTGGAGTGAGATGTGTAACTGTGAGTATTACTTGTATTTTAACAGTGAAAGCAAGTTGAATACATTGGTACAGAAACTCCATGACTTCTTGGCTCACTCATCAGAAGAATCTGAGGACGCAAACTCTCCTCCAGCATTATCTAAAAACAAAAGTATAGGTAAAGTGACATTTTATGTTCATTTCCAGTGATTCTAAAGTCAAATAACCTGATGCTATTTCACTATATCACACTTCACTGGGGTAATTTTACCCAGTCTTAATGTGGTTTAAATGGTGATAGCTTGATAAATGCACAATAGGCCTTTGATACTCTATTTATTCCAGTTCTGAATCCTCTAAAGGTGAAAGAAATGTAATCTTCTGGTAATTTCCCTTATCTGAAACACTAGATACCAAACACAGGTATTTGCTGAGCTAGGAGTTCCTTGTTCAGTGATCCTGTGTTTATAAATGCAGTGTCTTGGTTTTTCTGCTGTAGTAACACTTTTACAGTCCTTGTAGGTGCGGAAGAAGTTCTGGAGATTATGCTTTCATAGTAATTTGAAAAAGATTTCTACATATTATCTGAAAACATTTGAAAAGAAAATAAAACTTTTTAAGAAACTAGTCCTACACTAGGTCAGAATTGATATTGGAAATTTTTACTTCTGAGTTAGATATAGGTTACAAAAATTCAAACACTTTGATGGCAGTGATTAAAAGTGAAATTATCTCATGTTAGTACTGAATAAAATCTGTTTCCAAATTTTATCTGGTTAGATTTGTTTCTTAGTTTAACTTGGACTGCATGCAGGTGCAAAACCCTTCAATCTCTGCTGCTTAATGAGCTGAAAGTTGTGTTGATGTGGTGGAGTGCAGGAGAAGGGTGTGCTGGCTGTATTACAGAGTTTATTTTCAAGCTCCTGTTGTTTTAAGTAATATCTTCCTCGGGTTTTCTGGCTGGTAGTTTTTATCTTTTAATATTTTGTTTAGAGGGAGAATCTGCTGCCTGTGGCACTCACCTCCTCCTGTCAGCATCAAACTGAACTGTTAGCACAGGAAAAAGAAACTCCTCTCATGTGGTGCTTCAGCAGAACAGTAAAATAAACTGTGATGTGGATGCACCTCAAAGTGAAATTTTGCTGAGGAGCACGCTGGGAAAAAGCTTCTCCCTTTATCCTCTGTAGTTAAAAATTAGCTTTTGGTTCCTTGCCGGAAAACACAGATTGTCTTTGAAATGGATACACTTGCAAATTCATAGCAGACAGATACATTTTAGTGTTGGTTTTGAGATCTAAAAGAACATATTAAAGTTGAAGAGTCAGGATTAAAAACTTAAATATTAGGAAATGCCAGAATTTACCATGCAAATTTCCTTCCCTTCCCGATGTTCTGTGCATAACAAAAATGTCTTCAGCAACTGTGCTTGCTTTTTTTTTTTTTTTAAATCCAGAGGGTGCTCATTACAAGCAGAAGTTACGGATGTGACTGGGGCCAAATCAGATCCATTTAGTAATGGATCTTGTTTTGCTCCAGCATTTGGAGGATATGTGAACTATTGGGTAGAGTGTTGTGATGAGGGAGATGAAGGTGCTTAAGTGTGGCCCAGGAGGGCTGGATGTTAGAAGTCAGTTGGCTATTAGCTGATATTACTTCATACCCTAAACTTTTGTCCCTGCCACACACAGAGGTCAGTTAAAAGAGGAAGCAATACTTGCTTTATAGCCTTAATAATGCTCTTTATCCCCTCTGCACTGGAACTGGATGTCTCCCTCCTTTCCAGTGCGTGGTGCCAGCAGGAGAGTCACGGAGAGCTCAGGAGAGCCAGCCTGCCTGCCTGGTCTGTTGCAGGTTTGGAGCAGCAGTCCCAGGGGAAGTTCTGCTCCCTGCTGGCCCCAGAGTGGCTGGGCAGGAGCAGCCAGGGCAGCACTGAGCTGCCAGGGGATGGCTGCAGCACCAGGATCCTTCAGTGAAACTGGCACTGCAGCACCTTCAGCTGCCTTTGGAATGGCACATGTGCATCAGGCTGAGTGCAGAGGCTGCACACGCTGGGGCTGCCAGAGCAGGGCGAGCTCTGCCAAGCTCTCCGAGCTGGTATTTTCCATGGCTTTATCACTCAGGCAAAGATGGTCAAAAGTAGAAGGTGGGCAGTATCCAAGCTCCATCAGAAATCTCACCCTCCTTCCACATCTCAGGTTCCTTCCTCACAACAGGGAATGCCTGTAGTATTCTAGAGAATTTGGTTCAGGTACTTAGAAAGGCCAAGAACGTTGTCTGCATACATTTTGTATTTCCTCCTTCACATGTGGAAATGGCTGGATGATTTCCCTGTAATTCACTCAGTTCTGCGGAGATCAAATATCCGGCATTGAATTCTCCAAGTGATTCAGTTTTTTCAAAGTATAGGAGGAAATTGTTTGGTTTCCCCCAAAACTGAAGTTTAAGGATAAAGGAGTTGCAGTGCTAGAAGTCTTCTGTTAAAATCACAAATAATCCTGATAAGTATCCTGTAATTATACTTCCTACTCAGTAGCATCTGTTACAATCCTACTGTTGTGAACTTTTGGAGCAACTTCATACAAGAATGGTTCAGTCACTGAACTCCAGACTTTCCCTTCCATTTCCAGGACTGGTGGATTGGAGCAGGTGCCAGTAGGTTGCAGGTCTTTAGGCTTTATATTCTGCAGTTTCCAAGCTTGAGAGATAGGAATTCTCATCAGAACTTGGATTTTTGTCTGTGCTTCCATGATCCCGGTTTTAATACTTTGTTTATGTCAAGAAGTGTGGGAGAAAATACTTGTAGGAAATTCTTAGAGATCAGCAAAAATGCACTAATGGTATTATTTCTGCATGCAGTTGCACTTGCAGTGTTTCAGTATTTCTTCACCAACAGCAAGGCTCCCAGGGACTGAACTGAAGGGATTTCTGAATTGTGTCTGTAAAATTCATGCCATACAGTGGAATGTTATTTCTGTTATGCAGCAGTTTGTCTCTGGAGGTCACAGTTATCTCTGTCCAGGCTGGTGAACCATAAACAATGCTGTGATGTGCAGTGTGAAGAACTTGTGATGTTCCTTGCATTTCAATGTGCTCCTTTAATTTCTCTCCATAGGTAAAAGTAGAGAACCTAAAGGAAGCCCAGCTTCAATGGAGAACAGCAGGGACGAGGTAGGAATAAAAATGCTTTTGAATTCTAGTTGCATGTCTAGTGCACAGTGGCTGAGTTCACTCTGTTGCTTTTACAATAAATACTTCAGTAATACTCAGAATCACCCATTGATGTCATCCCCCTTCACCCTGTCACTCAGATAACAGTAGGTACTTTGTTTTTTAGGGAAATACACTTCCTTAAAAAAATGGACTTACTGGATATGTGTTAAACTGAGCAGAAATTTTTCATTGGGAACATTCTGATGGACGAAATCTTAACATTGTAAGAGAAGTCCAGTGTCCTGCTTAGTTTGCCTTTCCTGCTGTAAGTTCAGGTATTTTCAGCTGCCCAGACCGAGCTGTGATCAGAGTGCAAAAACCATTTTAAAATGAGTTTTGCTCTGAAGGCAGGCAGTGCTTTCTGGCACATGAGCCACATACCAGGAGTGTGTTCTGCTGGCAGTTTTGTGGGTGCTTCTGCTACCCCTTAGTGCCAGAGCCCCCTGGAAGGGGGTCTTGGAAAAGGGGATGGTTTCTTCACCTGGCAAGAAGAGCATTCCCAGACCTGTGTGAGCTGCTGACTTCTGACCTGAAACTCCAGAGATTCACTTCAATGAACTGGCATGACTGTTGAAATTGTCACTTGTAGTTACTGCTTTTCCTGCTGCTCTTCTTGAATTATTTTTTTATAAGGGCACTGGTGATTTCAGAGTTGTTTCTAGTTAATGCAAAAAACTGTTTTTGACAGTTCTCTTGGATATAAGTGTGTTGACTTTTACTTTTTTTTTCTTGTTTCTAGGGAAGTAGTTCTTCAGAAAGAACCAAATCATTAGGAATATCCCGTTCCAAAAGGTTGGTTTGGAAAATAAAAACAAATTAATTACTTTTTGGGTGTTGGAAGCTGGGTGCACTGTGTCAAATATTTTTGGTTCACACTGGTATAAATCCATGAAGTTATGGAGTGCTGGTAAAACAAATGTCTTGTAGTACACTTAAAATTCAAACCATTTCTCAGGATGAAAGGTTAAGATGCTAAAGCTTGATTATTATTTACTAAGACAATATCATCCCATATCTTCAGTACAAAGGAGTTTATACAAGAGTTCCTTCAGTATTGTTATTTGTACATGTAGGATTCTTCCAAAAATCTAATTTGGATCATGCAGAAAAAAGGTTTTCCGTGCTTCACTAGTGAGAGAATGCAGCATCAGACTGTGCTATTGAGTTTTCCTGTGCAGAAACTGCCATTTGCTCTATCCCTGCTTAATCCTTTTTCCCTCTTTGATCTAAAAAGTATGGAGTGAATTGTTTACCAGCTGCTTGAACCTCCAGGAGATAGATTGGGTCCCAAGTAGGAGCAGACTTAGTCCAGCCAAACTCCTCCTCGTCTGCTCTCAGGCAGAACCCAAGTTCTGTCCTCTGTTATTTTTATTAAATCCCAGTGAACAGTGCAGGGAGTTGAGCTTTCAGCAGCTGCCTCACTACTGCTCTTTAGAAGTCTATGTCTCTTTTCACTCTGCTTTTTATCCAAGTTGCTTTATTTTATCAGGTCTGCTGGAATTAATATTCTTCAGTCTCCTTTTTATGTTTGTGTTGATGCCGTATTTGCAAGTGTGCTTTTATATTTGGCTTTAGTTTCTCCCTCCTCTTTTGAATCCAGGGTCCTGCTGAACTCTTTTCATTTGTCTACCTTTTTAGTCCTGTTTTTTGCTTCCTGTCTTATCATTTAAGGGATTTTCACTCATCCATTTATCATACTGTACCTTATATTGCTAGAGCCAGTATCCTGCAGTAGTTCATGCATTGCCTTCAAACTGCTGAAAATTTTGCTCCATATTTTGTGTTATTTTCTCCCCATCCTGTCATAGTAAATTCATTAATTTCATGAACTCAGTTTTAAATTGTTTGTGTGGAATTCTGTCAGCTGATCCTTTTGTTCAGTAGTTGACTTTTTAATTTCTTTCTGCATTTCCTTAATTTTCTTGCAAGCATCTCTTCTGCCAAGATGCTTTTTGTAATTTGCTAATATCTGTGTGTTCTCTTTGTGCTGCCTGTTAAACCTGGAATGAGGGATAAAATTCATGAGCAGACATTCACCTGTGTTTCATTTAGGCTTCTTTCCTGGAATTGTAACTTTCTTAAAAATACATTAAAACTCGATTTTACAACAGAAATATATTATTATATACTTCTGTTTCAAGTGGGAGGAGAGAATTCCTGTTCCAAACTAGAAAACTATCCTTTACAAATTTTTTTTTTTAATTAATTGTATTGTAATAACTTGGAGCATCCCAGCTCATAATGTCTTTAATTTAAAAATAACTTAGTTTTTCACAGTTCATGTGGTGTTTTGCCTGCAAAGCTTACCTGAATTGCAGCTTGTACTCTTTGTCAGAGCATGGTTTTTTTCTGTCCATGCAGGAAACCTACAGTTGTAACAAAATATGTTGGGTCAGATGATGAACAAATTGTAGATGAAACAGTAAATGAAGATGTTTCAAATGAGAACTCAGAGAATGATGTAGATATGCAAAGCTTGCCTAAAGGTAGGTCATGTCTTTTTTTTGGTTGGTTGTTTTTTGTTTTTTTATGTTTCTGAATTCAGCAAATTAGCCAAGATAATGATGCAGCATAAATAATTCACTAGAATGCCCATGTATTAATAAAATGCCTCTTGAAGGTCCTGTTGGTTTTCTGTCCACACAAAAAAAGGGAACCCGAGCACCTTCAGTTTGGAACCCAGCAGATTTTAATCTGTGGGTGCACAAGGATTTGCTGGTGGCTTAATTTCAAATGCCTGCTGCCATCTGTATAAAACTGTCACAAAACAGGGGAAGTGATTTATTCTGTTTTGCAGGAGTCTCAAGCTCTGACACTTGGAGGTCTTATTTTACTGTTCTGTCTTTGAGGTTATTAGCAATTAGATCAACAAAAGCAAAACTAACTCTGGGGGAAAAATGCCATTATTGGATCTATTTTTAACCTTTCAGAAACAGTTTATACTGTAGGCCTACATCCCTCTGCTCTTAGCTGCAGTGAGAGCTGGATTAATCTCCATTTCTTACCTATGAAAGTTACAGGAAAAATTGCTGCTGTTCACTGCATGGGTAGCAGTATTGAGAGCAGTCACTCTAGAGTGATTTCTTTTCAGAGTATTAGAGTATTTTCAGTGTCCTCACAACAAAACTGGGCTCTTAAATAGGAAAAATGTGTTTTTCCTACATGTAATTTTGATCGGTACTTTGTTTAAATGAAAATGTCAGATTTTGAATCTTGTTAAAGACAAAACAGGATTTATTGTATTTTTTTTTTCTTTTTTTATTTCATACTGAAATAAATGAAGATGAGGGAAACTGAATAGAAGGGAGCAAACAGAAAAAGCATAGGATTTTGAGGGATTTAAGTGATATCCTTTCTTGGTAGTAGTTGCTGTCCTACACCCCCCAGCAGTGTGACAGCCCTGTCCTGCACATGCCCCAGCAGAGCAGAAAAAGCAGAATTTGCTCCTCAGCCCATTCATTCCTTGGCTTCTGTCCCACAGCTGCAACACAGGTGTAGTTTAAAATGTGTGGTGTTGGTTTTGTGTTTTTTTCTTTTCTGTGAACATCTGTGCATTCAAACCTTTGTTCAGTTTTAGTCAACAGATTGCACTTCTTTTTTTTTTGTTGTTGTTGTTGGCTTTATTAATCAGAACTTTTGCACTTCACTTGGATGTATAATGGTTTCCAATTTCTAAATAAAATTATTCTAGGTACAGTGGTTGTACAGCCTGAGCCAGTGCTGAATGAAGACAAAGATGATTTTAAAGGGCCTGAATTTAGAAGCAGAAATACCGTTAAAATGAAACCTGAAGCTCCCAAAAAGCGTGGAGGTAAATACAATTTAAAACATCTGTTGAAACGGGTTTAAATTGTTGCTTACGACCACATTTGGTACATCTAAAAATTGTCCTTATTTCTGATAAATTATCCTAAAAATACCTCCACTCTTCTGGCTTTTTGTTCATTAAGGATTTTAGCTGATAGAAATTAGCCTCCATTGCTGCCTCTGCAATGCAGCAGTGAAAGCTAAGATTAGTTCCCATTAAAGTCCTTATTTTCAGTAGGTATAGGATGCTTCATTAGGTGCAGTTGCTTGGTTGCAATCAGCTGTTCCAGATATTCCTTTTTTAAAGGAATTGGAACACCATTGATACAGGAACATTCACTGACTCCCCAGGAAAGCAACCATGTGTGAGCAGGGACTTGTATGAGCAGATTATCCATCAGTGAGCTAAGAAAAAATCCTAAAGCCTCACAAAACATAAAGACTTTTTTGTTTTGCTTTGAAATTGTGGGAAATTTCCTACCAGTGGGCCCTTCTATGGATTACCTTTGAAAAGCTACTGTGCCAACTGGTTTTCCACAGCTGCTGCTAAAACTGAGAAGTTAGGTAGATTATAATACTAACAGAAATTAATTTCTGTCTTTTTTTTTTCCTCAAAAGCAAAGGGGAGGAGGGAGGATTATGTATAATGTAGCCAATGAGAAGGTAGATATTTTTGTTAACCCTGCTGGCAATATCTTAGCTCACACACTGTCAGCAGCCAGGGTATTCATACAGACAGCTCTTGCACACACTCTCCATCCTTCCCATTTTATCATTTGAGATCCTTGCTCTCTTTGAGTGATTTATTGAGTGCTGTTTCTGTGGGTGAAGGGGAGTGAATTGTGACTGTGTGGAAATGTGCTTGTGCATCCACCTGGGCTCGTGTGGTGTCAGTGACATTTTGAGCATTGATGTTATCTCTGAATTACAAACCTGGGGAGTTGGTTCTGTTTTATTCATGCAAGATGTCCTGTTCATATAAGAATGCTTTCTCCATTTGTGCTTACAACAATTCTACCTATGGCCCAACAGAACTCTTCAGGGCTGCAGTGTTAAAAAGATAAGACACATGTGCTGGAGCTTTGTGGCCTGTGTCTGCATCCCCAGCACAGTTTGTATCACCTGCCCTTACAGCTTTTTTAATCTCCATCCCGTAAGAATTTGCAGGCCTTCCTTTGTGTACTTGCACTGGTTACTCATGCATTATGCCTGACATATATATATTTTAAAAATATCTGTATTTCTAATAGGAATTATATGTCCTGTGTGTATTAGAAATAGTGGTAGAAGCAGAACTCTTGCTTTTCTATCAACCAAGTGCTCTTATCCAAGACTGTGAAAGGCATTGTGTCATTATTTTCAAATTTTGTGTCTGCAGCATGGTTATGGTTGTATTTTTGCTAATAAATCCAGTTAGGAATGTTTTTAACCTAATAATTTCTCAGTATTAATCAACCAGTAGTATTTTAATTTCTTTGGATCATCATCATTTGTAGGAGTAACATGGTTTACAAAGGTTTGCCTCATAAATTCTCTCCTTTCCTGGTGCCAGCTTGCAGGTTTGAGGAAGGTTGTGCAAAAGAGTGAAGTGGCTCAGGGCTTGGCAGGGAATATTGTGTTCTCCCTGGGCTGGCTGGGGCCCTCAGAGATTCCTGCAGCAGTTTTGTGACTGTGCTGTGTGCCAGGCTTGGATTCTGTGCTGCAGGAGGCGGGATTGTTTCCCGAGGAGTGTGATGGGATGGTGTGTTCATCCATGGTGAATCCAGTGTGTGAAAAGGGCTTTGAGCTGGTTTGGAGCTCCTGAGAGGAGCTTGCAGGTCCACAGACTCTGCAGGATGTGCAGTCAGGAATGGCTGGAGGGTGCAAACACATGATGTGTTCAGAATTTCACTGAATTAGGAGCATGGATCAGCTGTTTTGCTGCCCCCTGAGCCATCTGAGGTTATGCTTCAGGAGCAGATTGCTGGGAGCTTGTACTGTATTTTGAGAATGTTCACTCAGTTCCTTAACATGCTGGTGTTGGAGCTTGCTTCTGGTTCTGGGGTAGTGATTATTTAATTAAAAATAGAAAAAAATACAGAGTCTGTATACTCAGACTGTAATCATTAAATTCAACTGTTTGAGTTAATTTCCTTCTTGACTTAATCACTGAGCATGACAGCAAAGGAGAAGTTGCAGTTAAGTGAACCCTTATCAAATCTGTATCTGCTTGATCCCAAATTGAGCTTTTGGAAGTGCAGAACTTTCACAAATGATTTTCCTTTTTCTGCTGTTGAAAACGAAAAGGTCTCTGGGTATTAATTAAGAGCCTGGCATGGAGCGAGCCTGCTTAGGCCCAAGTTCACCCCTCCTGAAATGAATTGAAACTGTAGTTTCAGAAAAACCTAAAAACCACCATCGAGAAGGGAACCAAGTGTGAGAAGGTTTCTCAGTCACTATTACAAGGATTACTTGCATTTTGTGGAGGAGTCTCCAATGTTTCTCTCTGAGAAGCTAAAAGTGTGTGTGAAAGAAATGCCATAATACAAACATGAATTGCAGTGGTATTTGTTGAACAAAGATTAAATGGGGAACGTTGTCCAGAATATCAGAGCTGCTCTGAAAGAATTTTTGTCATGACTCTAATTTAGGTGTGTTTTCAGGAGGTGACCAGTTAAACCAAGGCAAAGAATTGTATTTTGACACCAGTTGAAGCACAGAAATAGGGGAAAATTCTGTCTTAAAAAGACAAATAGTTACAGAAAGATTTCTCTGGTGCTGGGTGGTGCAGAAGTATAAAGGCCTGTGAAAAACCTGACAGACCAGAATATTGCAAGAAAACGCAATAGGTATATACAGGTTTCTTCAATAAGAATGAAAACAATTAATGTGTGCTTTGTAATCCTCTCCATAGAAGAAGGACTCCATGGAATTGTGAGCTGTACAGCTTGTGGGCAGCAGGTGAACCATTTTCAAAAGGATTCAATCTATAGACACCCAACACTGAAAGTGCTTATTTGTAAGGTATGTGGTAAACAGTTCTGTTTGGTTTTGATTCAGACTGTCATATTAGTTGGTTTGGGTGGGGTTTTTGTGGGAGTAATTCTTGTTCATTAGTCAATGAAGTTTTCAGTCATTAGCTGTTACAATTAAGGAAACTAAAAGGAGGAAAAAAAGGCAAATATACTTATGAATTTATATTCCTTTTCTCTTATATCCCAGTTAAACTGGTAGTGGTTTCTTTGTTATTTACTTCTACAGCTTTAAGGGTATAATCTTAGTGAATTTTTAATGTTAAATGATCTGTCTGAAATTTCTGCCTACTCATAATGTATTTTAAGAACAGATTCAAGTCTGCATGTCCTGGTAAAGCACTCCATGTAAAACAGCACTGAAATAAGGAGCAGAAAAGCAGCTTCAAAGCCATCTCTGTTTCTGCCAGCTTCTGGACTGTTTTAATTTATGGCAGTTTTACAATGCTGGTCTAGTCCATAATGAGTCTTGAGCTGTGTGGCTTCCTGGTGGCTCCACACAGGCCCTGGGTTGGCTGCAGAGGGAAGAGGTGGGACAGGGCAGGAAGGAAATGTCCCTGCCTCCTGCTGTGGAGACCTCTGTGAACATTGAAAGAGCTGCAGAGATCTCTCTTGCATATTTCTATAGTGGTGGTGATTTTATATTTATAAAGATTTTGCTAAAGACAGAGATCCAGTTCTGTGCTGTGATGTACATGTAGCATTTCCCTGCTCTTCCTCTTCCTCCTTCCCAGTTCCTCATTAGAGTTACAGACTCAGCTGACTCTCTCAGCCATGCCCCTCTAGGCTGCTGTGCTGGCTCTTCTCTGCATTCTGGCTTGGTGCTTTGCAAAATGTGCTTTACAAAAATCAGCTCACAAGCTGAGCTTTCCCATCTCTGCTGGAGTCCCAGCTCTTGTTCCTGGCCTTGCACACCCACGCTGCTGCAGCGTGACCAGTGACCTGGGTCATTTTTGTAACCTGGGCAGGGTACTGGGCTTAGCAGCAGCTCTCGGTTGGGAGCTCTACTACATTAATTACATCAAGGGTTGTTTCCCTTGATTTTTCTCTGTTTTTACTTAATTGAACGTGGCCTTAGTGAATGTGAGAGGGAGGAACAGAAGCCTCTCATCTTCAGCTCTCCCATTATTTCTGTGCCTAGTTCTGCCCTTAGTTTTCTCCTGCTTAGGTAGAAGTCCCAGACCCGAGAAGCTGTTTTCCTTTGACTGTGAATGTTCCATCAAGTGTCTAAACATCAGATTTTACTGGTGTTTTATGCTGATTTTGGTTGTTTGCATAGTTTAGTTGAACAGATGTGCAAGTCTGTTCCAGATAATGGGGCATCATCATTGTCAGTTCAGGTGATGAAGCCTCTTCTGCATTCTGAATTGTATTAATGCCTGTTCAAAGTAGAGCTACAAGTCTGGGAGAACATTCTTTAGTAACAGCTGGGGAAAAAAAAAATGACACCACACCTTCAAAATTTGGTGTCAACAATTCAGCAGCTGAAGCTATCAGTACTCCTAGCTGAGTCATTTATATTTTTTATATTACCATTACCAAATTTTCAAATGAAGATGCTTTGTTTGCACCTGGAAGTGGAATTCTTGGATGTTAACATCATGATAAATGATGAAGGCATTTTAATCTAAAGCTTTGTGGCATCACATGCTAATATAAGGAGCATCCAGCAGAAAATTGTAATTTATGTGGGATTAATTTTGTCAGGGAGGATGTGGTCTTGATTTACCTACATAATAGATGGAAGAAATATTCAGACTGGGGAGTCTGAATTCAGCTGATGTTCTAAAATACACAAATATACAACCATTAAACAAAAGCCTGTTTAATTTTCAAACAAACCTTGATCCATCTAAATAAGTTACAGTTTGGGACCATGGAAGATGTTTTTTAGATAAAACAAATGTAAAAGGCTTAGAATGCTGAAGACCTTGCAGCTGCTGCTTGTACTGGCTTGCTTCTAATGCATGCTGAAATCTAATGAATTGCTGAAGCCCAGTTGAGATTTAATAAAGAATTCCTTGTCCTCTCTCTTTCTTTACAGACTTGCTACAAGTATTACATGAGTGATGACATCAGTCGTGATTCAGATGGGATGGATGAACAGTGTAGGTAAGTGTGCAGCAACTGCAGTGTGTGCAAAATGGGCAAGTGTGCAAAAACTGAAGTAACACCCACAGCTCTGCTGGTCTGGGGATTTTTTTTTTCTTGCAATTGTGACGTTATTGACAAATAAAGACAAGTACATAAGAGCTAAATCAACAATAATTTGTCACCAAGAAATACTGGACTGCAGGGTTTTTTTTAACTGTTTTGGTTATTGTTTTAGTAATGAACAGAAAAAGATTTTATGAAGAAATCTTATAACAAACACTTGTAAGATACCACATTTTTAACTAAATAACCTGCCACCTTACTAACACCTTAGCAGTGGAGATGGAATCTGGCATTCTAAACCTTGTGAGCCACAGAAATTCAATTCTCCAGATGCATCTCCCACTTTTGAAATACTAGAGCACTTTTCTGTCCTTATGTCAAATATCTAAATGTGTAATTCAGTCAAAATTGAGCAATCTGTAGTTCCTATGAGCTTATTGTCCACCACTTTTCAGTCTTCCTGTGCTCCTGCAGTAGTAATGTATGAGTTAAGGCTAGGAAGACTGAAGCTTATCAGTTTTGTAAAATAAACCCCAAATTTTCAGAAGAAACAGGGAAAATATTATTTAATTCATTTTTTCTCTTCTTTTAAGAAATTGTGCTGAAATTGTGTTTGAAACTTACTGACCATTTCAGCTTTGTGAGCTGTTAATGCAATACATGAATCTTCTGACTCTGCAATTCTCCATTGAGCTTTTCAGACACACTTTCAGTAACAGTTTCGAGTCATGGATATCTGTTCATCACCTGAATTTTTCAATATGGGAACTTAATAATGTATCACCTTGTTGACATGGAGACAGAATTCTTACCTTCCTCAATCTCGTTACAGGTGGTGTGCTGAAGGTGGAAATTTGATTTGCTGTGACTTTTGCCATAACGCCTTCTGTAAAAAGTGCATTTTGCGCAACCTGGGCCGAAAGGAGCTCTCGACTATCCTGGATGAAAACAACCAGTGGCACTGCTATGTTTGCCATCCAGAGCCTTTGTTGGACTTGGTCACTGCGTGTGACAGTGTCTTTGAAAATTTAGAACAGTTACTTCAACAAAACAAAAAAAAGATGAGAGTTGAAAATGAAAAAAGTAAAATATATGACCACACAGTCAAGTTTTCTCCAAAGAAAAACAATGCAAATTGTAATGGGGAAGAAAAAAAATTAGATAATTCATATTCAGGTTCACTAACATATTCTTATAAAGCACTAATGGTGCCAAAAGACTTGCTTAAGAAAACAAAAAAACTGATTGAAACTACAACAAATCTGAATTCTAGCTTTGTAAGCTTTTTGAAAAACGCCGCAGAAAATGTAGAAATAAGCCCAACTGTGCAACTGTGCCAGCTGAAGGCTTTTAAATCTGTGCTGAGTGACATGAAAAAAGCTCATCTGTCACTAGAAGAAGGCCTGAACCTGGAGATTCAAGCATTGAATGTTAAAATCAAAGATAAAAATACCAAAGAGAAAAAAACCGAGGTTAGAGCAGAAAAAAATGAGGTGAAAAAAGATGAAGGAAAGGAACATGTGGTATTAAAAGAGGATGACGCCACACAGACACAGAAAAAAGTTGTGTCGGAGCAGCCTGACAATGAGCCCATGGATCAAAGTGTTCCCTCAGTGGAACAGACAGATAACAAGGCAGCTCCTGGGGAAGAGAAAAAGTCTGGCAGCAGTGAAGAGCCGCAGTATGAGCCCAACAGTACAGAGGCTTTAGACATGGATATCGTGTCCATCCCCTCGTCCGTTCCTGAGGATATTTTTGAGACTCTGGAATCTGCTATGGAGATCCAGATGCCATCAGATGAGCAGGACAGTGGAAACACAGCAGCAGATCCCGAGACTCCGAACTCAAATCCAAAATTAAACACTCCTGTGAAAGATACCAAAGGTGGTAGCAAGTTGAAATCGTCGGCTAAAGGAACAAAGGAACTGATTGTAAAATTGACTCCAGTTTCCCTTTCAGAGTCCACAGTTAAAGCTGAAGATCAAGACAACAGCCTAGAAAAGGACAAAGAAGACGTCGATGCGTCTAAAGACGTCGATGCATCTGAAGAGGTGGATGCATCTCCAGCTGGGGCAGCAAACTGTGATTCTGCAGAGCAAAACCACAATGCTGGCAGCGAGCCCTCCCCGGAGAGCGACGCCGTGCCCCCGGAGGACGCCGATCTCCGCCGCTCGCCGCGCGTCAAAACCACCCCGCTGAGGCGCCCCACGGACATCAGCCCCCTGAGAGCCATCTCCGAGGAGGACAGCAATGACACGAGCAATGAGAAACAGAAGAGGAAACCGTCCAAGCAAGCCAGGAGGAAAAATGATAAAAGAAATTCTTCTGACAGCGCCGCTGATGGTCCCAGTCCTAACAAAGTTTCCGAATCCAAAAAGCCGTACGACTTAGATCACAGCTCGGACTCTGATGAGTTGCCGGCTGTCCTTAAAGAAGCAGGGATGATAAGCCGCAGCTCCTCAGACAGTGAGAGCAACAGTGAAGCGCCAGCAAAGGATCAGAAGGATTCGGATTTTCGAAAGAGTCAACCGGTAAAGGATGAAAACGGGAAACGAAAAAGGAAAAGTTCCAGTTCCGGTTCAGATTTAGATGCTAAAAGAGGCAAATCTGCTAAAAACGCTGCCGCTGCTAAAAAGAAACGGCAAAACTACTCTGATTCTTCAAACTATGATTCTGAGTTGGAAAAAGAGATCAAAATGTTGAGTGAAATTGAAGCTGCAAAAAAATCGAAGAAAAAATACTCACAAAAAGACGATAGTTATGATTCCTCTGAAGAAGAGCAGAAGAAAAAAGTCAACAGTAAGAGAAAGGTAAATCTGAGGAAGAAGAGAGGTAAATCTTCTGAAGACGATGATGCTGAGAAGTCTTCTCCAGAGAAGGAAATGAATCACTCTTCTAAAGATAAAAAAAAGGGGAAGACATCAGCTACTAAGGACAAGATGAACAGAGACTCAAAGGAGAAATCTGCAAAGGGAAAATGTGATGAGTCTTCTGATGCTGAGAAGTCTTCACTGGAGAAAGAGGAGAGTCCTGAAGTTAAGAAAAAGAAGGATTTGAAAAAGAAAAAGGCACAAGATGATTCTTCCTCTGAGAGTGCTGAGAAATTGGCAAAGAAAGACCACAGGCTGGAGTCATCCAAGGACAGACTCAAGAACAAAAAAGGATCAGAAAGCAAAGCAAAGAAATCTGAAAAACTGAAAAAGAAAGGTTTCAAGAAAGAACAAGATGATTCCTCTTCTGATCTTGATAAATCATCTGCAGAGAAAGGAAGTAGCAATTCTTCTGAAAATGACAAAATTAAGAAGGAACCCGTATTTACAGAGAAGAGGAAATTGAGAGAGAGAGTCGCTAAAAAAGTACAGAGTGATTTATCCTCTGATACGGAGAAATCTCCCCAAAAAGAAGAGAGTTCTTCTGATGATGCCATGCGGCGTAAAAAACGAACTGAAACGAAAGAAAAGAAAAAAATAAGCCACAAAAAGAAAATTTCCAAGAAAGAGCAGAATGACTCATCCTCTTCTGATGAGGAGTCTTATGAAGACACTAAGAAAAAAGTTAAAAGAGCATCAGTAAAGGAAAGTAAAAAAGGCAACATAAAAAAGAAAGTGGCAAAAAAGAAGGTGGTTGTCACTTCCTCTTCCTCATCTGATAAGGAAGAAAATGATGATCAGAATTCCACGGGTGATGGAAGCAGCGATGAGCAGAAGATCAGGCCCGTGACCGAAAGCTTGATGCTGTCTGCTGATGCAGGATTTTGTCAGTCATCAGGTGTGCAAAAGATGCTCGTGTACACATGCTAAAATATTAATTTTGTAAGATTCAGGTGGCATTTAATCTAGAAGCAAAAAGCACTCATCAGTTGGTAATTATACATTTAAATGCTTGCAGCCTGTCGGGTTTTCTGATCCGGATTTGGAAGCACATGTTATAAAGTTCCCTTCCAACCAAACTGTCCTGTGGCTGTAAGATTCTGTGGTTTCAGTTTGTGCAGCTTGTGCCTTGAGGAAAAAAAATGATGTCACTGTAAATGGAGTTGCTTTGGGAGCTGCAGGCAGTATTTACAACGGGGACTGCCTTGCAGTCCAGCTTTCCAAAGCCTGGCTCTTTCCTCACCTGCCCAGAGACTGTTTAGCAGAAACTGGTTGGAAAGAGTAGATAATGTGGTGAACTCAAATTCATCACCTGCTGTCTGTGCGCTGGAGGTGACTCTGGCATTATAATACACATTTAAAAAATCAAGTAAATGATTTTTATGCCTCACAAGAGCCATGCAGGCTTAGAACAGCTACTTAGAAATCTGCCATTGCTTATTGTTTTCACATGTTGTGTCTCTGTGCAGATAATAGTGGGACTTGCAGGGCTTTTCCTCGAGTGCTGCCTTATCAGTGTTCTCTCCAGTGATGTCAGTGCTGGGGAGATGGCAGATAATTCATGATTTGCATGGCAGTGAATTGGTTTTCTGTGTGTGTTTGCTGCCACAGCCATTAAAACTCTCCTGTAGACACACAATTGATGGCACTCAGTTTTCAGCACCACTGGACCATCAGTGAAAAATCCCTTAAAAATGGAATTGTTCACACACAGTTATGGACTTGATATTGAAATGGCCTAAGAGGAGAAGAAAGTTGGTTTTCATCTATCAAAAAGTAATCAGTGAGGCATTGGGAGCTGTTGTTTCATTTGCAGGTCACAATGGAAAGATTGGGTCATTATTGGAGAGATTAGTGGAGAGCAGGACACAAGCTGAACAGGATTGTGGTGTGGCACGATTGGCAGGAGAGTCAGACTGACAGAGGAGTGAATTGGTTTGGACTGGAGACAGAATGCTAAAATTGGGGTGTCTGAATTTCTGTCTGCAGATCACCTCCCAGGCAGTTTTAGGGGGGGCTGAGCTGGATTTGTGCCCAAGGATGAGAGGCAGTGGATACAGCATTTATCTAGGAAAATTGATACAGACACTACAAGTGTTCTTACACTGAGCATGGCCAAAGTTTGGAACTGGTTGCTCTGTTCAACTTGGGAATCTTTGTCCTTGGAAGTGCTGAAAGCTGGGCTGGCCAAGGCCCTGAAGTAACTGATCTGACTTTGGAGTTAGCTTTGCTTTGAGGGTGGAGTTGGAGTAGAGCATGTCCAGATGTCTCTTTCAGCTTTAGTTATCTCTTGATTCTGTGAAATTCTGCCTATCTTAGAGTATTTTCAGAGGAGAAGAATGTGGCCTTTGTCTGCAGTTTGCTTTTGGTTTAATAGGTGAATAAAATGAAGGAGTCTGATCTGTGTCTTAGTAAGCTGTGTAGATTGATCATTGAATGTGACTTAGGATCTCGTTTAACCAATACTGGCTACTTTTATTTATCTACATGAAGGACTTTCTGTGATCACCTTGGGATGTGCCCCTTGCAGCCTAGTTTTAGTGCAGTCCTCCAGGCCCCACAGATGAAAATAAACAGAAATTATGAATGAGGGCATCTCAGCTCATAAGGATTGTGAGGCTTCTTTCTCTTAATTTCACTGCCTAGCAGATTTGTCTGACTTGCATTCAAGACAAAAAAGAGAGAAAAGCAAGGGGAGAGGCGTGGGAATGTGCTAGAAACAATCCAAATTCCTCATTCCAGCCAGGGGAGTGCAGAGGAGCTCAAGGGCAGGATTCACACTGTGCTGTTCCTCCTCTGTCACTTGGCCCATGCTGTTGGCCTTGATGTCCTTTGTTTGTGAGGCAGTGCCATGTAGTGCAGCTCAGTTTGGGTATTTGCAGCAGAGATAGCATGTGGAATTCTCAAAATACAACTCCTTACACACACTCATGGTGTGAAAGCAAAAATAGGAAGGACTGGTGTTCTCCAGTACTTCCCTCCTGGCAGCTGGGCAAGCCACGGGCTTGGGAAGCAGCTCTGTCCTGTATTTGCTTGTGCTTTCTTTTCAGTTTGCACAAACTCACTACTTGTGCTTCTGACAGAGCAAATAACTTCTTAGGAAACTTATTTCTGATTCCTGAGTAGAGTATTTAGTCTCTTGTGTTAGGGTGTGAAATCCCAAACTCACAGTATGTAGTTAGGAACGAGTTGCAAGCTGTGTGTAGTAGTGAGCAAAACTGAAAAAACTAGATTTATTTTTATTTGTCAAACTGGTAGAAAAGTGGTGTTTTTAAATGTGGGTTGTCCACGGAGATGCAGTTTATGTGTTACATATTGTGCCTTCACATATTGTTTACTGTTGGATTTTTATGAAGTGTTTTCTGCTGGGCTTTTTTTTTTCCAGGAGATGAGGGAGAGGCTCTATCAAGGACTATCCCAATGGAGGAGGAGGAAGATGATGATGATGACGACCCTGAGAATAGGTATGATACCCTCCGTAAGGACTTAAAAACGATTATAACACACGCTAGGCGTGGGCGCGAACCGGCGCAACGGAGGAGCAAGCAGGTGGTAAAAAGCACGGCTGCCTGCCCGGTACAGACTCGCTCACGGGCCTCCCGCAAGTGTGAACACGGGGCCAGAACACAGAGGCCCAGAGCCAGAAATGCAAAGCAAACCTTTAGAAGTGGTAGCTGACACACCTGGCTAGGGGCTGTTCTAAAAGCGCTGCAGCGATGTCCCACCGGGCTTCCCGGTGCTGGTGGCGAGGATCTTGCAGGCAGGTCAAAAGCTGCTGCTGCTAAATGTGAATTTCAGCTAGTTGTGGGGACTAGAAGGGGACAGTTTGCATCTGTGCAATATGCAGTGCTGCAATATTTTCAGAATGAATTTGGTTACTACTGTTACTTAATATGCTTTTTTTAATTGAAACGCCTTTTCTCAATAAAGAGAGAGCACAAATGTGGGGAATGCCATTTTAGATATTTTCAGCTGTTAATTCAACTGAATTTTAATCCACTAAAAAGTACCTGAAGTGACTAATGTGAGTTAAGGCCATGATTCTACAAGCACTGTGCATAGGCTCAACTGGTATCAAAGAGACTAATTATATATTTTAAGTCTTTGCATAGCTATTTCCAGAATTGTGGCTTATATGTATTGCTTCAGTTTGGAATTCAATAAAAAAGAATCTCTGTAAGATACAGCTAGCTATGACATGTCATATTTTACCAGTACAATTGTAGCTATCAAAATTAGCCTGGCTAGAAATGTACAAGCTTCATTTCCTAAATACACAACATGAAGTATCACTCAGCTCCGAGCCACAGGTTTGGAAGTTGCTGTAGTTAGATTGAAGAGCTGCTCAACAAATTTTTATACAGTGTTTCAGAAACTGATTTTTTTTTTGGTTGTTGTTTTGGCCATATAGCATGTGTGGGACCATTGCTGGTGGAGTCTTTTTCTGCTTCTGAGCCTTACTAGTTTAGAATATGGAATCCTTGTTTCACAGAGTTGTATGTTTTGATATGTGGCTGAAGTAAATTTTAAAAACACTGTTTTGTATCCTTTATGGACCTCAGTTTGGCATCAAAGTACTGCTGCTGAATTAGTTCTTGTGTGTTTTCAGTCATCAAATTTAACCCAGTTATTCAGCTCTTTAAAGAAAGATGCTTTTTAGGGACTTGACAGCACAGGGTCATAAGCAGAACATGTAAACTTTGCTATAACAAGATTTTTTTTTAAATTCTGCTTTAATCTCAGTACTGTTTTAATTAATTATTTCCTTTTTTCTTTTTTTTTTTTTGTGATTTTCTGGTAGATAACTAAGCCAATACCCTTTTGTCAGAAGTTCAGTATTTATTGCACAAGCATTTCTGACAGAACTCAATCATGATTTAGTTCAAGAGCTATATTGGGAAATGAATGAACCTAATTGATAACAAACAGTAATATAAATTCAGGCTTTAAAAATCAGTTTCTGTACTTTGTTTTGAAGTTGCCTCTTTGTTAAGTTTTTATTTAGGGGGTCTTTTGAACATCTATGAGATGGGGGAGGTATTTTCTCAATAAACAGTGTTGTCAACCTTCAGACATGTTAACTGGTAATGCAGTCTGACTTTACCTTCATCATGTGTTGTACTTGGCACCAAAATCAGAGCTATAAACTGTAAAAAGATGGAACAAAATCTGACAAGTTAAAATCTTGTTTTTCTGTTTACTCAACACAAAGTGTTTAAATAGTTTACCTGCTGATTCAGAGAAGTTGCCTAATTTTCTTCCAGGCCAAAGAGGGTACCTAGTACCTGCTGGGTGTTTGTAGTGTGGGAACTCTCCTGTTTGCAAGTCTCTAGTTTAGATGTTCTGTTATTTGCATACCTGGGGATGTGCATGACATGAATATTAATAGCCTTGAAATCATCTTTTTGCTAAAATGCTCTATCCAAGTGGGTCATACTATGCCGTACAGTGCTGTATGCTTTCATCTTCTGTTGTAACTATTATTGGTCCTTCTGATCTTTTAAATGGTACTGTTTGATATGTTTGCAGTAGTTCTGTTTATTAAGAAGTTAATAGTGTATTTAATGCAGAATGCCTTTAAGTATTTGATGGTCACAATAAATTTTTGTAAAACGTTTTTCTTGTCCAAGCATTTAATTTAATCCAACTCTGACAGCTTGAAAATCAGCCTCTTCCAACAAATACAGCACAGTATTTAGAACAAGGTGTTTGGCAGTTTTCACTCATTTTTATAGACATGTGAGACATTTCATCCAACTATTAATGTCTTAAAATATATTTTAAAGGGTTCTGATTTTTCTAGTAGTATCCTGGAGGCCCATTTAAGCCAGTAGTGCTCTAGCTGGAATTCTGGTGGCCTTTATCAGCCACACTCCCACATCCTCCCCCCACCCAAGGGCTTGGTTCGGGCAACCTTATTTCTACATATAATTAGTAGGTATTTATGAACACTGAGTGTGAGCTGTAATCTAATTGGTAATAAAACATCACAATCATGAACTAAAATTGAAAATCATGGCTTTTTAAGAGAAAATATTTTTTACATTGTCTCACCAAGACTTGGAACAATCTCATTGCATTGGCACAAGTAAAATTCTTGAACAAGAATGGTGCAAATTACCATGGGGGCTTAACTCCACATCATGAGAGGCTGCACCTACTGTTCCAGTTCTGCTGCAATGTCTGAAGGAGCTTTTAAAGTAGTCCTGCAGTGTAACCAAGCAACCCCTGGGTCATTTCCAGTCTGGTGAAAACTCTTTTCTGTTAGCACAACTTAAAAACCCATAGTAATCAATTCATTCTCTAGAAATGTATTCTGCTGGTGCTGTTCTTGCAGAGGGAAAATAGCTTTAAATCCCAGTTGATACAAAACTGTGCATGTGTGCTGTTATTTTATTCTAGAGTTGGTTCTGTGTGTCCTGTTTGAGGTTGCAGCCCCATTCTGTGAGGCACTGGATAAATGTGTGTTGGGAGAGTGCCCCTCAGACAAATGTCACCATAAGTTTAGATGAGGTGGAATGAGGCAGATGACATGCTGGAGGTCACAGCAGATCAGTGCAGGAATGAGTAAAATGCAGGGATTTTAAAATATTATTTTATTTTTTTACTTCATTTTTTACTGGTTTTTACTGCCTGAAACCCTGTGCTGGAGGTCATAGGGCTCTCTCTGCCTCTTAATTAAATCCATTGCTGGTGCTCAGCTGTTACATCTGAATGGCCAAGAATCTTTCGTGTCCTTGACCTGAGCAAATACTACAGTCCCTTTTTTATTTCCATGGTTTGCTCTGGAAAAATATGAGTGAGGAAATTTTCACACTATCGTAGCTTGTTTTTTCTTAAAAAAAACCCTGCTATTAATGGAAATACTAAAATGTTAAAGCTACCATGTGAAGTTTCTTAGCTTAGAAACCTGGTGACTTTAAATGGGTTTTATCATGAAATAGAAATATCAAGTGTTGTCCTGGTCAACATCTACTGTGGTTTAATTTAAACCCAGCTTCCAGAGTCCAGCACTCAATTTATAATAATTCATATAAGGCATTTGTTCCATCAATCATTTGTCACAAGGCCTAAAATCTCTTTGGGTCTAATGTTGCTTGCTCTTATCATTCCTATCAGGTATGGAGTTAATTAAAAATGGGCATCTTTTAAATCCTGAACATCTTAATAATGTCTCACTTTTTTTGCCTAAATTCATACCAATAAATGCATTGAAGAAAATGCAGCTTTTCTCACTAACAAACTGTCTCAACTCAATTTGGTTGCAAGTGGTTGAGTCGTTATCCTAGATAAGAAAAACAAGATTAATTTTCTATCATAGCAATAACTTCTTAATCAATATTATTATAAATAATTAGAAACTAATCAGTTTACCCAATCTGGCTGTTGGTTATGCTGGTGATTAATAGGAAAATGAGGGCAATCTTCTCTTTATGGATGGTAGATGTTGTGCATGGTCTCTTTAGGTGTTAGATACATTTGCTGTTTCCTGTTCCCTTTAAAAAGTAAATACTTCATTGAAGAACAAATTAAAATGAAGCTTTTGTTTTGCTAAGAACCAAAGTCAGCCTTTTACAGGTGACTTGTGATAGGTAAGTATTGCCACCCACAAGCTGTGTTAACTTTGCTGATGCACTTGCCAAAATAAGTCAAAGGACTTTCAGGATTCAATTCCAGTTTTTTCAGGTCTTTCAGGTTTTTTTTCTCTTCCAAAACTTTGGGTTTTTATTAAACAAAAAGAGTAGCCAGACCACTGCTCTCAGCATTCTCTGGAGTAGGAGTCAAGGTTAATAAATTATGTTAAAAGCTGTTAAAGGGAAGCCAACCTGTGACATTCCAAGAAGTTCATTTTGAGTAAAAAGTTCTGACCATTGTAGAAGAAATATAGTCTGAATTTCTTAGATGAGGAGCTGTTTATTTCTGTTGTTACAAATGATGTGCTGGGTTAAAAAAAAAAAAATCAACAACCAACCAAACCCTAAATCTGTTTTCCAAGTATCCTCTGGGAGGTCCTAATGCAAAAAGCATTTGGAAGGGGATGTTACTGATCTGTGGACTTGACTGAGTTTTCTTTGGGTTCCTGCTGAGATTTCTTGGTAGATGTAGAATTAAAGTTCTCCAAGGGTACTGCTTGGTAAAGTTTTAATCAGCTTTTTCTTGTCAAGAGAGAGGGGGAGGGTATGTTTTGGATGTTGATGGATGGTCTGACTCATTGAATAATCTGAAGTGTTTATTAAACTATTTTGCTTTTATCTTTTAATAATAATTGAATATAAATTAGTGTGAGAGTGTTTTTAAAAACTAAACTATTGGTCAAAAATTAGAAAATACAGTGTGGAGTGTCAGGAAAGATAGCTTGAGAAGATTCCCTTTGAAAAATTATTTTGTTTTAGGGGTACATTGCAGGCTGGAAAATGAAATGCTGGTTGTTAAAATCCTGGTTTATAGTGCTCCATAGAAGCAAAAACTCCGTTTTCTGTTAATGGGGAAGCTTTGCTTGAGGGATCCCTGTTCCTTTGCCATCCCCAGGTGAAGCCTGGGCTGTGGTTCAGCTTCATGGCTTTTGAGCTCTTGTTCTGACTGGTGTGGGAGCTTTCCCATCCTGAGTTATGTACATTCATGCATTCATTTCCCAAAAGGCAAGACAGATGAGGTTTCACCTCGAAGACACATATTTCATTTAAAATGGATGAGCTCAGAATTAAAACTAGTTAAAAGAAAAAATTCCTGATATTTAATGAGCAATATCTGTTTTTTTTTTTTTCCTCTGGAAGTACAAGTACTCTAAGTCCACCATTCTCCTGTGCTTTTGACAAACCTGCCTTAGATAGATTCAAACAAGATTTTTCTGTTGCAAGTGCATGTGAAGAAGTAATTTTTCCATAGTCACTCGTGCATTAGCTGGGAACTTGTTCTGCAGTGAAACCATGGGAAGCTGAATGGACAGTTTGTGGAGCAGGAAATAGGATGATGCTTTTAATCTGAAATTCAGGTCCTGTGGTATTGGTCAGACTTTTTGAGTATAAACATGTAAGGGTTTTTGCAAGAGCTGCTGTAAGGCAGGTGCTTGTGGTTAGTTATCCAGATAGACCATGAATAAAATGAAATCTCTAACCTGTGCATTTTATAACCATTTCACGTCTGCTGTAAAGCAGGAAGCTTCTCTTTTAAAGAAACTTTATCCAAACCTGCTTTCTAAAAGCAAGTCAACACATCAGATTTAATGTGAGATTTTTTGCTGATAGATCCTGTCTTGCCACAATGACTTTTCATCACGTGCTTTTTTTTTTTTTGTTCAGCTTTCAGCCCTTTTTTTGAAGTTCTCAATGGTGTAGGATTACACTTGTGGTTCATAGATTTACTTGAACAATGGAATAAATAGTGTTTTCTGTTTTACTTCAAAGAATTGCCAAGAAAATGCTTTTAGAAGAAATCAAAGCCAATCTTTCCTCTGATGAGGATACGTCTTCAGATGAGCAGCCGGAGAAAGGAAAAAAGAAACCTGCAAAGCAAACTGAAAACACAGGAGATGATGGTAAGCACCAAAAAGCATCTGGGAACAAATGGTGCTGTGGCACCTGTCATAATTTCAAGGGTCACTTGGGAAAATTATGATTGTTCAAGTTTTCAGCAAAAAACATTCCTGATTTTGATATGTAGTTGCCACGTAGAGGCCAACATATGTGGTCGTGAGGATTATCATCTCTTTTAGTCTTCTGCTTGTTTGTTTTTGTGTTGTAGTCTGGTTTTTGTAAGCAATGAAGAAATCCTCGGGGTTTGGGAGGGATTATTATCTATACAGAACAGTAAGTCCTGCAAGTGCACAGGAGAGGTCTGACTAGCACATTCCCTGGAACAGGCATTCCAAGCATTCAGGCAGTGGGAAATACTAAACATGGGAGGAAACTGCTGTGTCGTTGCTTGTAATTCCCTGGAAAAGCCTAAATTAATTCAGATCTTAATTCTTGCCCAATTCATGTAAGATAAGAAAGTGACTGGTGTGCATGTGGTACTGACTCTTCTGTGTGACAGGAGAGAAGGAAAAGGAAGACAAGAAGTCTGAAAAGGAAGAGGGTGATTCTGAGTCGGATTCAGAGGAAGAAGAAACATCCAAGAAGCCCAGATACAGACACAGGCTGCTGAGGCACAAGCTCACTGTGAGTGATGGGGAGTCTGGAGAAGAGAAGAAGGTGGTGAAACCAAAAGACAAAAAGGAACGGGGGAAGCGCAGAAATAGAAGGAAAGGTACATAATCCACATCTTTTTTTTTTCCTCATAAAAAGTACTTGCTTCTGTAAAATAAATCCAGAGCTTGTCAGAATGGAGATCTCAACTTCCATCAGTCCGTTGTGATTTTAAAATCCCTGTATAAGCTTCCTTGTGTGTGAAATCTAGCATTCCCTTATCTTTGTTTGATGGATAGTTTTATTTGAAATGTCAGATACTTGCTGTATCCTCTGGATTGGATTAGTCCTGCGGAGTCTCTGAATATCCATCCTGAACAGCAGAGGCAAGGCCAGGATGTCTAAATGTGGGAAAATCAGTCTTGTCCTTTGTGTAATTTCTCTGTTGGGCTGGCAGTAGTGCCTGAGGAATGTGTCCATGCTGGAATTGCAGTGGAGCAGGAGCTGAGCACCAGATGGCACTGTGAAACGAGCCTGGGCTGGGGCTTCATTGTTGCAGGCAGGAACAAAGAACCTGTGGGTGTTTCCTGGCTGGGGAAGGTGCACTGGGCTTCCCTGATCTTTGTTCCACTAATGCCAGCCAGCTTTTGTTGTCTTCCACAGAATAAAAGATGCAATGTGAAAACTCTCATTTTTATCTGTTTGCATTTTCCTGGTTTTCCTCCCTTATAGGATTAAAACTCTACCTACAGCATTTCATGCAGAAGGAATAACTGTAAATTACCTTTGAATTAATGTGCAAATAAGAAGCAGCTTAGGGTTCTTCGGTGCAAGCCTTTGAAGTTGGCTGCCCTCACACAGAACAATGTATTTGATTTCAGTTTGCCCTTTTTAGCCCTGTGTTACTAATGTTACCTTTACTTGTGTATGTAGAACAACTCATGTTTTAAGCCTTGTCATTCATAAAACAATTAAACGTTCCGCTGTGTTCAAGGTCAAGCTGAAATTAAAGCTGTTAAATGCCACACTGGTGTCATCATTACCTAAAAATGCCACTGGTAGCTCCTCCAAGTGCTTAGGAGAGTATTGCTAATGCTGCTCTTTGAGGTGTATTTTTAATTGCTTTTTTGAGGCAGTTTTGAGCCTGCATTACTTAAAGAAATGCCAAGCTGTAAATGTAGTGATGCAGTTTTATATTTTGTATGTAAATAAGGGTCCTTTTCTCAAAGTATGGTTATAAAATGACAGGTAAAGCATTTGAAACAAAAACTTTTGTTTAACTCCAAATCATCTTTTGTTTTCTGAAGTTCCATAGTGTTCCCCACAGTTCTCCTCTGTCATTTAATTCTCTCTTCCATTTGCTTGTAAAATAAATGTAGATGTTCATGCCGAAGAGCCTCAAGGCTTGTGGTACAATAAGCCATCCACCAGGACTCAGCTAGCACTGAAATTTTCACCTTTTCTTGTCTGTAACCCTTTTATAACTCTTGATTCTTACAAATACAGGTCCCATGTTGTCTGAAATGCACCTTGGCAGTGCCTGTGGCTGTAAGCAGTTTGTTGTGCAGTGAGGAGCTGCTGGCTTTGCAGTGCTGCTCACCATGAAATAAATGCTGTTTTCTTTTCCCAGTGAGCAGTGATGAGTCAAATGACTCCGAGTTCCACGAGTCTGCAGTGAGTGAAGAGGTCAGCGAGTCTGAGGATGACCAACGGCCCAGAACAAGGTATGGGGAAAACTGAACTGGGCTTACCTTGTGTTTATTTAGGGTTTTAATAGTGCAGTTTATGCAGGGAGATGGTAAAATTAAAACACTTTGCAGCAGTTCTTAAAACCCGTGATGATATTTGTCTGTAGGAATTATAAAACATTAATTTATTTTGCAGCTCATGTGGGAATTCTGAATTTGCACCACAGTAGGGGATACATAACAATTTGATGAGCCAGTACAAAAAAAAAAATAATTAAAAAAAATGGTCATTTGATGCCAAATGCATCACTGTTAACTGGTGGATTGCAGTATAAAATTAATGCTTGCTAGTTGTGAGATTCTGCAGTGTTTTCTCATTGCTGTGTGTATCCAGTGGGCTGAGCAGGAAGGATTGTGGAAGTCAGCCCTTACTGCACAAAAGGAGTGCATATGTTACTAATTAATGATGTAGTACTCCTTTACCATTGTTTCTCAGTAAGGCAGAGGATTATTAAGGTTATTAAGATTGTTAAGGTTAAAAAATATTGCCTTTTTGCCATTTTAATAGATCTGCCAAAAAAGCTGAGGCAGAAGAAAACCAGCGCAGCTACAAACAGAAAAAGAAACGCAGGAGGATAAAGGTTCAAGAGGATTCATCGAGTGAAAATGAGAATAAGGTGGCTGTATCATGTTTTGAAGTAATAAATAGGGAGTTCCTGTTTCTTCTGCCAGCTGCTCAGGGTATCTTAAACAGCTCTGCACAAAAGACAGTCAAAAATTAAAACTTTTCAATGTCTATTCAGGCTAAAATTTGTAAAATGCCACCATTGCGTGTAAAACGTTATGTTGAACTAAAACTTTTCCTGTCTAGATCTTGATAAAAAAGTAAATGGAATTTTTAAAAATTTTAATCTAAATGTAGATGAGACAAATTGTAGATTAAGGCTTTGGTAGTGTTGGGGTTTCTTTTCCTGTGTGGTGTAGGTAAGGGTTGATCTGATTTAGCACCAGTGCAACAGGAAAAAAGTGCTTTATTAATAATCCTTGCCTACTGTCAGATGGTAACAGTGCCTTCAGTATTTTCCCTTTGCACAGCTGGGCTTATCTTTGATATCTCAGAATACATTACAGTTAAGAGGGCATTTATTTTGTCAGACTTTTAGAAAGGGCATTCTTTTCTTACTAGCTGAACTTTTCACCTGTGTGTGTAAGGATTTCTGGGGCTTGTCTAAGAAAGAAGGGTTTGATGGTTTGTGCCATGATTTTCTTGCTAACGTGTACTTTATTTAATTTCTAATAGAGTAACTCTGAGAATGAAGACAATGATGACTCGAAATCTCCTGGAAAAGGCAGGAAGAAAATCAGGAAAATTATTAAAGATGATAAGCTTAGAACAGAAACACAAAATGCGCTTAAAGAAGAAGAAGAAAGAAGAAAACGTATAGCAGAGAGAGAACGGGAGAGAGATAAGTTGAGAGAGGTATGGTCTGGTTTCTGTGTGAAATTCTGTGTGCTTGAATTCCTGATGATGTTTAAGATGATAAATTTCAACCTCAATGTAATTTGAGGAGTTGTTTTTGAAAACTGCTAACGTGCAGCCTTGTAAGCCACAAGTTTTGTCTGCAGTTTTCCTGCAGGTTGACCTTGGTAAGTTTTATTTGACTGCTGTGACCTTGGAGAGCTATTTCAGTTCCCTGCTGCTTCATTCAGGGCCAGAGTAGATTGTGATGCAGTAAAGAATTGAAAGTTTCTCTTTACTAATTAAATTTTGACTTCTAGTTCTGGTAAATCTGAAGTGTCTCAAGTGCTGGGTGTTACTCATGTGAGAATATTCCTCTGCTGCCCTGATTCTGTTTGCAGGTGATAGAGATCGAAGATGCTTCACCTCTGAAATGTCCCATCACAACCAAGCTGGTTTTGGATGAAGATGAAGAAACCAAAGAACCATTAGTGCAGGTTCACAGGAGTATTGTGACCAGACTGAAACCACACCAAGTAGATGGTAAGGAAAGAGTTTAAAGAAAAAAAAAAGGGGGGAAATTTTTTTCTGTCCATGGGCACAGCACCTTATACAGACTGAATTAGAATAACAAAATTCCTTGACTGGCAAAACCAGAATGTGTCTTCTCTTCTCCCTGTCCCCAAGATCAGGCAATCTGCATCCTCACAGGAATATTTTCCAGCCCAGTTGCCCCATCTTCAGTGAAGCTGTGAATATAATGAAGTTCAAGACAAAGATCATCCCACGTACAGCCCACTGGACAGAAATGAATCAATAATTATCCTGACAGCTGCTTTCCTCAGAGTGATCATGTTCTCAGTGATCACAGCTGTCTCTTATCAGGTGAACTGTAGTAAAATGAATGTTTAATCAGAAAACTTTCAATCATTTTCTTCAGGTGTGCAGTTCATGTGGGATTGCTGTTGTGAATCTGTAAAAAAAACCAAGACATCTCCTGGCTCTGGCTGCATTCTTGCTCACTGTATGGGCCTGGGGAAAACATTACAGGTAAGAAACAAAATTTATTTCCAAGTGCTGTGTATTTCTCTTGCAACTCAGAACAAGAAAATAAATACAGCTGGCAGGAGAGAGGCTGCAGGAACCTGCTTCTAAGATTGTGGAATGATCTTAAGCAGGTTGTGTTTTTTCTGTCCTCCTCATTAATTCTTTGCCTTAAATGATTTATTTTCTTGACTGTTTTTAAATTAATTTGCTGCTGATAAAGTACAAGTTTATCAGATTTGGTTGTTTTTATTTTTTAATGCCAGACCTCGTGTGTAAAGTCAGATGCTGGTGGGTTTGTGGGGATTTTTTGAGTGACACAGAGCTGAGGATGATCAGAGGAACTGAGGTCACTCATGGTATGACCAGTTCAGGCAAACCAAGCTGCAGCTGTGGTTGATGCTGGTGCACAGCAGGACTTTGACTCCAGCTCCAGCATATCTAAAGATTTGTTCAGGGAAATGGAGGTGACAGACACAGTATTTTGACAGTCTACAATTCTACAAACCACTTTAAAAAATCACCTTTGAAAGGGGTGTTTTTACAGATTTGATCCTAGCTTAGGTGGTGTGGTTCTTGAGGAGTCAATCACACCTTTTAGTGGAGATTTGCAATGCTTTGCAGAACTGGTGTGCAGGGGACTTTTTCCACCTACACTTTCCACACCATGTAGTTTGATGAAACACTTGGAGCAGTAGGTGTTTTTATAGTGATCCAGATGTGTTAATGACAGTAATTTTGCCTGTAACTTCTTGATAATCAGACAAAACCATAACTGGAAACATATATGAGTATAAACCACTTTGAAGGCTGGTGTTTGCAGCTGAGGTGCTTGTTTGTTTTACCCATGTGTGTCCGGTCTCTGCTGTGCTCTGTGATGCCATTTGTTGTTCAGCTCTTAGCAGAGCTCGGCCAGCCGTGAGTTCCAGCAGGGCAGGATGTCAGCAGAGATCAGGGAAATCAGGGAACTGGGGACTTGCTGGCCAGGACACAGGATGTGGTCATGAGACTTCCTGGGTGCTTGTGTCTTACACAGAAGCACCAGTAAATCCTTTTGTTTTAAGAGCGCTTTGCTGCCCAGTGTTCCAAGCACAGTCGTGCAGTTTAAAAATCCCTCTGTTAAGTCAGAGCTGCCAGATACCAAGATTTGATGCAGAAAGAACTTCTGCTCTTGGACATCCAGAGTCCAGTGGGAGAGCTGGAGTTGCCATGGGCTCACTGGCTCTCCTCTAGTCCTGCCTTTGTTTGCTGCTGCTCAAAGCAGGCAGCCCAGCAGATGCACTGAGTGACACCAGAACGTTTTGGGGTTTTCCCAGCCTCGAGGAGGTGTTGTCATCCTGAAATAACAGCCAGGCTGGCTGCAGGGTGGACCCTTGGAAAACACTGCCATGACCTGCTGCAGAGCTCTGCTGAGAGCATTTACCTTGAAAAAAGTGTGAGAAACCGCTTTAAGACTGAAGCTCACTTTTTTAGAAACTTAACTGTGAATTTATTTTGTGTTTAAACTGAATATTGGGAGAAAGCTCAAAAACGACCTAATGCAAGTGATTAATTTATGAAAACGATTGGTGAAATGTAAAGGGAGGGTTCTCCATGAAATCCTTCAGCAATTCAAAAGTGTCTCAGTATGTGAAGGATGTGTGCAGCCATGGAACACAGAGTAAGGAGTCTGTGAACTTCAAATACATCTGTATGAAAATGTAACCAGAAATTCCATTTGTTCAACCAAAAATATATTGAAACAAGACTGTTGTTGGTAATTTAATGAGATAATTGAATAGGTAACATTTACCTTTCTTTCCTGGTGTTTATTTGGTGTTCTGCCTGTTTTTTCTCTTGCAGGTAGTGAGTTTTCTCCACACAGTCTTGCTGTGTGACAAACTGGATTTTCGGACAGCTCTGGTCGTGTGTCCACTCAACACTGCCTTGAATTGGCTGAATGAGTTTGAAAAATGGCAAGAAGGTTTAGAAGATGAGGAAAAACTAGAGGTAGGAGGCTTAAAAAGAATTCTTCGTGAAATAACTGGATGACTGGCATAATTGGGAAGCTCCACCACTTAAAATCAAGACTAAGAAATGTGCTTTCACTATGTGAAAAATCTGTTTGCCCTAATACATTAGAAGTATTGGATATTTTAAGAGGAATTAAAGGGTTTTTTTCCCCTTTGAAAGGTCTATGAGCTGGCAACTGTGAAAAGGCCTCAGGAGAGGAGCTACATGCTGCAGCACTGGCAGGATGAGGGAGGTGTGATGATCATTGGCTACGAGATGTATCGAAACCTGGCACAAGGCAGGAATGTGAAGAGTAGAAAACTTAAAGAAATATTTAATAAAGCTTTAGTCGACCCAGGTAAGTGAAAAAATATACAGGTTGTATAGTTTGGGCTTCCAGGTTTATGTATAGAGCAAAGAAATTTAATGGTGTTGGTGAGATAAATCAGATTTTCTTTACTGGCTTTTGCTGAGTTACAGAAATTTGTTCAGTCTCCCTCATCTGCTTTTGCAAAATAGATTTCTGTAACAGTCCTTTCTAATAAATGAAATACATGGAATATATTCTAGAAACTTCTCATGTTAAGAATTTTTATTTGCTGGCTTTGCTTCCTTTGCAAAGTACTTGGAGGTGTCTGTTGGAGACCCCAGGCTGTTTTAATCTGTTAATTTGTTACAACCACAAGCTGTTTTGTCCTTGATGGAAATCTACCACTAAGGGGGCAACTACACATGAAAATAATAGACAGTGTACCTTAGAAGTGTGAAAAATAAAGTGTTAATGAAGTGCTAATTACAGGAATGAAGCTAAAGCAGTTAATTATTTTTTTAGTCTTGAGAAACAGATGTCTGGTTTGAGCTGAGCTGAACTTAGCAAACTTATGTTAACATGTATGGAAGAACTTGAAAGTATTCCAAGTTGATATAACTGATTTCTCAGGTGGTCACTAAAAAGGACTAAAAATTTTAGGATTAGGAAGGTTCACCAAAACAGCAAAATTTCCCTACAAATTCTGAACTGGCAACTGATACCTGAAAATAATTTAGGGTTATGCAGAATGCCTTAAAAACTGGTTGACAATGTTTTTACAACTTTGCTGTACTGTTGGTATTTCTCCTTGAGAGTGCAGGTAGGGAGGACAGAGTAAGTGGAGCTGGCTTTTCTTGGATTTTAATTATCTGATTGGACTTCACATTGACAGTGTGTGATTGATTTTCTTTTTTTTTCCCCTCTTTCTCACTGGTTATTGTACTTGTTAAGCTTGATTTTGTGACATTTCCTACTAAAGTAGGGCTGTTAATTCTGTTCTAACAGACAAAGAGTTTATTCTAAGGGGAAAAATGACTTTATGATTATTGGCATTGGCCCAGTGGAATTGGCATCTCCAGCTCTGCAGAAAGGCTGCTGGAGCAGCTAAGACATTAATTAATTTTCTGCCAGCTTGAATAAGTCATACAATGGCTGTTGGAGTCAGGGAAGCTCCAGTACAGCAGCTGATGAACTTTTTGACTATTTTTGTTGATCTTTTGACTGATTTTGTTGATATTTTGTTGATTCCTCACACATTGTTTAAGCAGTGAAGGAAATGCACTGCTTGCCAATGGGTTTTTTGACTCCTCCTACCTAAGCTGTAGTTACTAAGAACCAAAAAAAAAAAAACCAACAACAAACAAAAAAAGAGGTGTGAAGCCTGTTCTGTGAGTGCTGTTCTGTATCTGATTTTATCAGGATATTGCATTTATTGGGAATATTGTCAAGGAAGTGAAAGCTAAGGGAGAAAAGGTGTGAATTGCTGTCTCTAAGTAGTGATGACAGGACAGTAATTTTGTTCTGGTGCAGTGATGAAATAAAATATTTTACAGTAATTGATTTTTGTGGGAGTTTTTTCCTGGTGGAAAAAGTAAGGGAGGGCAAACATTAGGGTTGTTAATGTGGCTTTACATCAGCACTGTCCCTTCATGGATTTGTGCTTGTGTAACCCCAAAAATACTGGGCTGTGGGGTGTTATGAGGAGACAGTGCCTGGTGTAGCCTTCCCTGTCCCACCCCATGGTTTTTCCATCCCACTGTGCTCCTGTTCTTCCAAACTTCACACACTGGGACAGAGCAGTGCTGGGATTAGCTCATGCACTTGTGTCGTGTTAGTTGGGTTTGCAGCACATTGACCCTCCCAGATTTTGAATCATCCCAGATTTTGAATCATCCCATGTGGACATGGAGCCTGCTGTTCTGTTCTGTTCTCTTCTGGGACTGCTTGGTGGAGTGCAGTCAGACCATGGGCAAAGTCAGCCTTGAAATAACTCCTTCGTTATTTTTGTAGAATCTGGGAAACACAAAGGTTGGATGAGGCCTCCAAGGTCGAGTGCAGACTCACCATGCCCACTGAACTGGGCCAGGATTCTCCATGTCAGTCATTTCTTGAACACTTCAGGGGTCCTGACTCCACCCCCTCCCTGGGCACTTCCCTCTGTGCTTAACCACTCTTGCAGTGAAGAATTTTTTCCTAACACCCAGCCTGAACCTTTCCTGGCACAACTTGAGGGCATTTCGTGTTGCCTCATCTCTTTCTCTGTTTAACTAATTGCAGAAAGACACAAGTGTGTTGTTACCTGTTAATTTTTGGAGCCGTTAGGATTGGCTAAATGTGCATTACAAAATCCTCATTTGTTTCTTGCTCTGTTGGTGGGTCAGCATGGACAGCTGCAGATTCCAGTGCAGGACAGAACCATGTGCTGGGACTGGAAATGGGGAAACCTTGGCCTCTGGGAGCACTTCCCATTCAAAAAGCTGCAAATTTGGGATTTGAGTGCTAATTTAATGAGAAGTGTCTGGTGAATATTGCTGGGGTAAGACATTATAGAGGAGAAGCTTGTGTTTCACTGTCAAGGGGAGCAGAGGGGGAAGGTTTAGCCAAAGTTTATGGGTGGAGAAGTGATTTCATTAATTAACCAGCTTGGCTGTGTGGAAGAAAGGCAGGGTTTCTACACATGCAGGGTTTCCAGGCTGCCCTGTGCCATTGCTGAAAGGCCGTTGGGTTATTGATCACTGCTGTGCTCTGCTTGAAGCACTTCAATAACTTTTTTTTATTTTTTTTTTCTTGTTGCTAATAACAAAAATTCTGGTGCTGTTTAACTTGGAGATTTCTCGTTAATTGGCAGTTGTATAAAATTCTCGTAGACTTCAGAGGAAGAGGAGAATTGTGTGTATATTTATTTATATATATCTATTTTTTTTTTATGTATTTCAGTGTTTAAAATGTGCAAGTACAGAAAGAAAGGTGAGAAAATGAAGACTTTGAGGAAGGATTGCATGAGTAGGGCTTTTTAGCCTAGGAAAAAACCAACTAAACTGACAAATTTTCCATTTAAGAGCTGGTTAATGAAAGAAGTGTTGCCAGTTGGTTTTGACATGATCAAGAGAAAGGAATGGGCACAATTTATTCAGATATGTTGCAAATTGGGCATTATTGCACCACATTTTAGCAAGAGAGAGTTTCCCACTTCTGTCAGGTCTGCCCCTTTCTCATAACCCTTATCTCAGATGGAGAAAATGATCTAAATGATCCCCTGAGGTCCCTTTCAGCTTTACATTCCTTTATCATATTTTGAGGAATGTTCTGTCCATAATGATTTGCATTTGTGTTTTGGAAGAACAAGGGAAAAACCCCACAAACTGATGAAAATCCCTGCTGCTGAGCTGTAGCCAAGATGTTAGTTCAAGATATCAGTGCTGCTTTTCTGCCAAACAAACCATGAATAATTTTACTGAGATAGGGGTTTTAAAAATTTTTTTTACTGTCATTCACTTACTCTCAGCAGCAGGTTTTGAGGTGGTTTTTAAATTTAATTTCTTTAACGTGGTGTGAATGAATCACAGTCTTTAATGAAAAGAGGAGTAGAGAAAAGATCTGTCACTGCTAGAGATGGTTACTTAAAATTAAAGGGAGGCTTTGTGTGTAGCCACTCTGCTTTTCATTCTGTCAGAACTGGGAAGGTACAAAAGTCATGAAATAATGTGGGGAAATCTTTCTGTGGCAGGTGGGAAAATTCAGACATACATTGGCTTGGACAAGCCTAAAGGCATTTGGAATTCATATGTGGATTTTTCATAATTGGCTTCTAGACTTGCTTCAAAAGTTTGGGGTTTGTTTTGTTTGGGTTTTTTGCTTGGAAAGAAATATCTTCTTGATTCCTTTCTCTTCACATGTAAGATTCAAATCACTTTTAAATCACCTTAAAATGGCATGATTAAGGTGACTGGCACTGGTGTGTGTGTGTGTGTAGCCAGAGGTGTAATTGATTCTCTGTTGTTGATCACTGCCCTAGAATTAATTTTATTCTTTACAAGGCAGTTTGAATTCAGTCTGAGACAAATTATTCTCAGTAAATTATAAAAGATGAAACTGTCCTTGCTGACAAATCCTCCTTTGCTCCTCAAATGTTGGCCTTTTTAGTGCTGAATTGCTGAACCCAGCTGGTGGCTTTTCTCCAAGGTGCAGAAACTTGTCGTGAACTGCTTTCACAGTTGAGAGTGCTGGAACTGAGGTCAGGTTTAGAGCTGGTAAAACATTTATTCTGAGTTACTGCTTGGATCCTAGAATATCTTCTACTTCATTTTCAAGGAAAGAAATTCCAGAAATTGTGCTAAGTCTGAAAACAATTAAGAGTAAGTCTGTTCTGCCAAGTTGGGTATTATTTATCTTATTATTAGAGTTGCTTTGCGTACTGTGGGAATGTGTTGTGGTGTGGTTTTGACATTCCTTGTGCAGCTCACTTAAACCAGACTGATATTTTATCTCCTGGAAGAAAGCTGAGGACATTCCTGAGGTGGCTTTCAGCTGCAAGGTGGCAATTCACTTGTCTGTAATTCAGATCAAATCTGGTTGTGTTTTATATTATCTAAGACTCCTGGTTGCACTCTGTCCCCCTAGTGATATTCTTGCCTTAATGAAAAATTTCAGGTTACCTGGTTTTTGTGTGTTTTGGGATTGCCCAAGTGTCAGTAGATGGCAGCCTAAGGCTGGAGAGAAGGATGTTTTACTGAGTTTTGGCAGGGTGGATGGAGGTGCAGCCATGCACAACCAGCAGCAGGAATAGACCATTTCAACAGGAATATTCTGCAAAGCTGAGTTTAATCCTTGCCAGGCAGACTTTACAAGCAACAGCCTTGATTTTACCAGAGTAGCTACTCTTGTGCAAAGGCTGAGAGAGAACCCAGTCAGTGCTAAAAAAATTTCTCCATAAAACATACACAAAAAAAAAAGTTTTAAAAAAACCCCTTAAGTAACATTGGTAGAACAAATTTTGAATAATTTTGGCTGTCAGGTTCTTTGTGGCAGTGAAATATTGTGGAGAGATTTAATATTGTTTCTTTGCAGGTCCTGACTTCGTGGTGTGTGATGAAGGACACATATTGAAAAATGAAGCATCTGCTGTCTCTAAGGCAATGAATTCTATTAGATCTAAGAGAAGAATAATTCTGACAGGAACACCACTGCAGAATAATCTTGTAGAATGTGAGTAGCTGTCTTTTATTTCCTTCAGTGCACTTTTGCCTGTCAGCCATAGAAGATAAATTTAGTTTGATTTGAAGAAAAGGATTTGAAACTGAGATAAAAAAAGCTAGGTTTCTCTGTATTTAGATGTGTCACATTTATTTTCTGTTTGCATTAATCCCAGTGCTGTGCTTTCCATTTTGAACCACTCAAGTCTGATCTGTTTCTCCCAGATCACTGCATGGTTAACTTCATTAAGGAGAATTTGCTTGGCTCAATTAAGGAATTCCGGAATCGCTTCATCAATCCCATCCAGAACGGGCAGTGTGCAGACTCCACTCTGGTGGATGTCAGAGTGATGAAGAAACGTGCTCACATCCTCTATGAGATGTTGGCTGGCTGTGTTCAGGTGAGAACAGTTGGTCCCTAACTCATCACTTCATTTAACTGCAAGGAACCAGAGCAGTTATTTTGTCTCACTCTGATGAAATCATCCAAAAGTTTGTAAACTTCTGATTTGAGAGCTCCATAAATCTTTTAACTTAAATATTTTCACTGATTGTTAGATCCCTGCATTATTTGTGACTAGAAAAACTGCATAGTTTTTCTCCAAATGTCAGTGTATTCTAAATACAAGTATTAGAGGATACAGCTATTTCCTGCTGGGAAACCAGAATATTTTATGGTAGAGTAGGACATTAGTTGCTCTGAAATATTCAATTTTAATCCATAGGCACATTTAAGAACTGCCTTAAAGTCTGCACGGAAAGCTGCTGGTCCATAGTTTGTCAGTTATTTCTGAATATTTTTTTCTATCTGTGAGAATCAGAACTACAGAAAACACGAGAGAAGTAAAATTATGCAGGTTCAAAAAGGTGAAGAACTTGTTACTTTATAGACCTGAGATAAAAAAAAAAGCTTTGGATGGGAGTTTGTGCCAGCCCTGTGCAGAGCAGATCCTGTCCACAGAGAGCAGCTCTCTCTTGTAGTCACGGGGTGAGTGGAGACAGAGTGTTGTGTCAGAGTCAAAAAAACCCAAACCAGAAGTAAAATCTGGGTATAGTATTCTAGAAAAAAACCCAAAAGTACTTCCCAGAGCAGCTCCTGGAGTTGCAGTGAACTTTGCAAGGAGCTGGAACTGGGTGTGGCCTGAGGAGCAGCTGAGGGGGGCAGGTGGGTTCCTGCTGCAGGGCCTGCAGTGGATTGCATTTCCTGGGCTGGTTCTCCTGCTCTGGGCTGGAACCACTGGAATCACCATCAGTGATGCACTGTGCTTTGAGCTGCCACGAGCCCTGCAGCTCTCAGGAGTGGTTGCCACGTTCCTGTGACTGAAGCTCTGTGTGTGAAATTGCAGAGGAAGGATTACACAGCGTTAACCAAGTTCCTGCCCCCCAAGTACGAGTACGTGCTCGAGGTGCGCATGACCCCCATCCAGTGCAAGCTGTACCAGTATTACCTGGACCATCTGACAGGTAAGTGCCTGCAGCTCCCATGGCATCTAAAAGGACCATTTTGCCACAGTTGGGAGGTGAAAATCAACTTTCTGAACATTGTCCTACGCGCTAAAGTGCTTGGACAGCAAACAAACAGGCTGGGATTTTTTAGTTTTTTTTGTAGTAGAATACTGCAGCGTTACAGGTAATTAAAGGTAGCTCAGGTTAGTTAGATTCATTGAGACCTAAATGCAGGTGTTATTTTGTGTTTTTCACCTTGGGCTGCTTTTAGAAACCTAAATAGACATGTCTGTCCTTTTAAGAGGATTTGTGTACATTCCTGTACTGGGGAGCAATGTGTTTTTATGTAAAAAATATAATCATGTTTCTCATTATCAAGAAAAAAGGAGAAAATCTAATTTTGACAACTTTAACTGGGAGGAAAAATGGCTGTGAGTGAGTAATTTGAGCCCTTTTACAAGAGATGTTGCAGTATGATGTGCAGCTGGAAAGAACACTCAGATCTGCACTGCTGGGCCCTTCAAAGGGGAGCAGAGTGTGGCAAACTCACTTCAGGGCTCGCTCTAAAACCTGAACTTTATTGTCAGGTGTAGGTGGTGGCAATGAAGGTGGAAGAGGCAAAGCTGGAGCTAAACTATTCCAGGATTTCCAGATGTTGAGCAGAATCTGGACCCACCCTTGGTGTTTGCAGCTGGACTATATTAGCAAAGAAAATAAGGTAAATTAGATATATCAAAATACTCTCACTTGAGAACTTTCCAAATAAGCTCTGCCAAGCTCTAGGTAAAGTTTCGTCAAATTAATGGAAATCTTTGTTGCTGTGGGGTCATTTTGCTGCTGGTTTTGTCATATTTTTCTTGCTGGGTATGTTGTCATTCTTAAAACATTTTGCAAGGCCAGGCCTTTGTAGAACTTACCATTGTTTAAATGAAGAGTAAGCAGATGGCTAAAGGTTTAATAAAAGCTTCTGGGTGAACATAATTTCAGTTAATAATCTCTGTTTTTTCTCTTTTGAGGGCTATTTTGATGAAGACAGCATGGATGACTTCATAGCTTCAGATTCTGATGAAACTTCCATGAGCTTAAGTTCTGATGATTATGCAAAGTAATTGAACTTTTATTTAGTTTGTTGGTGTTGTTTCCCTTATAGAACTGATTTCTGCAAAGTGAATGTTTATTTTGTATTTTATGTGTCTGTTAGAATATGTTTTCTTTCAGTGGGATTTTAAAAAATTTATGAGGTGTATAATGCTGCTTTTTAGAAAAAAAAAATCCAAGGGGAAAAAGGTCAGCAAAGAGTGCAGCTCAAGTGGAAGTGGCAGTGATAATGATGTTGAAGTCATTAAAGTCTGGAATTCAAGATCTCGTGGAGGTGGGGAAGGAATTGTTGAAGATCTTACAAACAACCCTGCATCAACAAAGTCAGATGAAGGTGAGCATAACACAGGCTGGTGAAAATGTGAGGCAGCTTCGTTGTGCAAAAGGCAGTTTGAGAGGGCTGTGAGGAATTCTGCTGTATGGCACAATGGCAAATTCCTTAATTCACAGTTACAGCTCCTGCTACTTCTAATTATCCATTTATCCTGGAAAAACAAGGGACATCAATTTAAAACTTGGGGGTTTTGAGGCAGGGAACCTGCACAGTGAAATTTTTTAATTCTGAAGTACAAAATTACATAACCTGGAAGATTAATGGAAAGTTAGGAAATATATCTGTCATAATTTGTTGCATCTGGAATTTGAATTGGATGCTGAGCAAGCAGATCTAGTGCAGCAGGAACACAAGACCTTTTTAAAGTTGTTATTCAAACTTCTCACAGTTGCACGCCTTATTTTTGATTTTTTTCCTGTAATATTCCAGCTTTTGTCTTGTATCTGGTATCACAGAGATAATTTTCTAGTTCTGTTATTTCATGTATGTCTCATCTCTTTTGCTAAGTAATTTTAAATTTTTGGGACAGTTCAGGTGAGAAATCTTTTTGCCCCCATCCCAATGACAACATCTTGTAAATGTGTGAGGGGTGGAGGGCGTGTATGTAAAACACTTACACACAGAGATTAAATGTCTTAAAGGAATTACGTTAGAGGCAGGGTGGCTTTCTGTCTCTGCCTCCCTTAAATATTTAACCCGTAATTATCCCTTAAATAGTTGACTATTTAATAGTTATATTAAATATATAACTATAGAATAATATTTAATTGCTGATACTGCAAAGGCTGTTTTTTTTTCTTTGCTTCCTTAACTCTTTTCATACCAGTTAAGTCTAATAATGAGAGAACAATTCTGTAGTTCAGACATTCAGAGCATTTAAATAAGCGTTCTCATCTTGGATTTTTTTTTTTTAATAGGCAAAGCTACATCCTCTTCCAACCCTGGCAGCCCAGCTCCAGACTGGTACAAAGATTTTGTCACTGATGCAGATGCTGAAGTGTTGGAACATTCTGGGAAAATGGTGCTGCTCTTTGAAATCCTTCGAATGGCAGAGGAGCTGGGAGACAAAGTGTAAGTTCTGGACATTATTACAGACTTTAGGAGTATGTTGGTCTGACAGTGTTCACATCCACTCTTCATTCTGCTGGGGCTGTTTTCTGGAGCAGACAAGCATGGTGCACTCATTTTTGCCAGGGATCTTCCCACACCTGCATGTGCTCCACTGAAATCTTGCTCTGTTTCTCAGAGGTCCTATCAGAGGGAGGAGGGAACAAAAATGAAGCCGTACAATCATCAGAACAACTCCAGAGATGAATTTTGTGTTTCCCTGTTTCTTTTTTCAGCCTAGTCTTCAGCCAGTCCCTAATATCTCTGGATTTGATAGAAGATTTCCTGGAGCTGGCTAACAGGGAGAAATCTGATAGAGATAAGCCTTCTATCTACAAAGGTGAGTGTCTCCTTCAACAGCTGCAGTGCTCAGAACTCTTTCCCAAGTCTCTGTTCGGTGCCCAGGGAATGGGTTTGAAATCAGTTTTCATGAGGATATTGCATGCATTGGCCTGTCCCTGAGGCTGGCAGGGTTATTGAGCTCCCCTGCAGGAGGTCTCTGCTGCCCCATTATGGACTCTGATTTCACTCTGAATCACCCATGCTTGTTGTAGCCTAAGCAGATTAAATGTTCACATCTGAGAGAAGGCGTTTTGATAAATTCTGCACAAAAAGGATGTTAAATTCTGGTGCATGGCAAATCCTGATCCTTCCTCCTGGGAGAGAGAGACTGGAGGAAAATGAGGCTGCTTTAAAGCAGCGTGTTAAACATGGAAAATGTGAATTTAGGCTTTACATGTACAGCAGCAGGTTGCTTGTGGATTTCACAGGGAGCAAGTATTGAATTAATTATCCTGGTGATGATCACATGGCACGGAATTTCTCACTGGGATGTTCCCAGAGCTCCTGAGGATGCTGTTCCTTCTTACCCAGAGTTTCATTCCCAGGACATGTGGATTGAAGAATTCCTTCAAGTCTGCCTTTCCTTTCCAATCTCTCGTCCAGCTCTTGCAGGTGTTTGCAGATTGCATATCTCCAGTATCTATCTCTCACAGATTTATTGTTCCTGCCTGTTGCTTCCTACTCTGAATTTTGTCATCTTCAGACATTACAAGGTGTCTTTTTGAGGAGTTGTGCCTTTATTCTGAGATAATGTTTTAAGACTTTTAGGAGGTAGTTCTGGCCAGCAATTAGATGATGTATCATGGCAAGATTGACCTTTTCTGGCAGATCTCACCAATCTGCCTCTCACAATGGATGGAATTGAGCAGTGCAGCTCCCAAAAAAGCTGTTTCCTTTATGATTGATGGCTCAGGGTATTAATTTTGTGCACTTATACCTTGATGGCCAGAGAAGAATCCTCCATCAGCTGTAGTTATGTTTTGCCATAATATGACAAGAACTGTAACTCACAGGGTAATTAAACCCAAAGATTTTGCAGTATTTCAGTTCCAAAATGAGTTTGACCTTTGCAATCTCCTTTGGAGCATTGACTTATCTGTGCTGGTTGTGTGGGAGACTGAGTGACACTGGTGCTGTAACTTGAACCTACCTGGATCGATGGCAAAAGTGCAATTAGTGCTACAGCACCTAAAGATGAGATGTAACAACATCTTTGGGACTTCTGAAATTAACTTTTGCTCCAAGTTAAGGCATAGCTCTGCAAATTTATAAATACAGCTAGAAAGTGTGAAAAATAAAAGGATTTTCCCATGCCAAAAAAGCTCAGATGTTTTTAGATAATTAAATTTAAATTTAACCTCAGAACAGATTTTTTTTAATTACAAAATTCTGTCTTTAAATTCTAATTGGTTACCAGTTTACACTGGTTATTTACACCATCAGCATTTCCATAACTTGGCTGTTGCATTTACAGGTGAAGGAAAATGGTTCAGAAATATTGATTATTATCGCTTGGATGGCTCAACCACAGCTCAGTCCAGAAAGAAATGGGCTGAGGAGTTTAATGATGAAACTAATGTGAGGTGAGATCTCTCCTGAGATAAATATGCTTTATTTTCCCCTTTTTCTTCCTTTTGTTCCCTATTTATTATTACTTTTATTAGCTTAATGACCTCAGGGGCAGGCAGATGATGATCAGAACTCACACAGAAAATGTGCAGCAATGTGTTACTGATTCAGATTAATCCCATTGTACTCTGCAGTGTTTCCTTCTCCTTTAGATTGGAACCAGTTTAACTCAGAGGCATTGCTTTTATTGCAATTGCTTCAAAGATACATGGACTTAGGAAGAGTGTGGCCAGGAGGCTGCAGTCCCTGGGCCACTCAGGAGCAAATTAACTCTTGTAGCTGCCTCCAGAAGTGGCTCCCAACCCTCCACTGCTTCTTCAAAATGGGCATTTCAAGCCTGATTTAGATGAAGAGGTACAAAGTTGTATTTGAATGAAGTTAAGGAGGTTCACCTTCCTTAGTTTGTTTAAAAAAATAAAGTAATTTATAATGTGCAGGGCAAAAAAAAAGTTAAATAAACAAGTGAACTAATCCAGTGTTAATACTTTTAAATAGTTTATTCTGTCAGGTGTCTGTCAGAACTGGTTCCAAGGTGAACCTGAATGAGATGGCATTCAACAAAAGCAGATGTATCAAAGAGCCAGTGTCATTGGAGAGTTACCCTGAAAGTTTGCAGGCCAGGAAAGAGTTTCAATGGCATGACATGGAATCTGCCTGTTTAAAATTATGGTTTAATTTGATATAACTAATTTCATTAGAGCTTGAAAATGCAAACCCCAAAGTTTTTTCTTCCCTGCCAGTTTTTATTAACAGCTAATTTGCAAAAGGCCTTGATGTGTATTTTTGGGAGCGTATGTTTTGCTAAAAGTGTTGTTCTCGTAAAATCTGCATCTGTTTTATGCTTAATACATTATTTTAATGAAGTTTTAGAATTATTTCAGTGTATGAACAACTCCACAACAACCCAGCAACACAGGAACAACAGTTATTTTCCAAAACACTCAAGTTTTGCAACTCTTCTCTGTTGCAGAGGCCGCTTGTTTATCATATCCACTAAAGCAGGTTCCCTGGGAATAAACCTGGTGGCTGCTAACAGAGTCATCATCTTTGATGCCTCTTGGAACCCCTCCTATGACATCCAGAGCATCTTCAGGGTTTATCGCTTTGGGCAGAACAAGCCTGTGTTTGTGTACAGGTTTTTGGCTCAGGTACGTTTCTGCTGCAGCTTCTGGGTTTGGGAAAATCAGATTGGGGAGCTGGCACTGTGGGGACTGTGCCTGTTTGGGCTGGTGTGGAGTCTGTTGATCCAGTAATATTCCAGCTGTGATCTGGGGCAGAGTTTGGCCACTGAAGCAGCTCCTGAAGGAAAGAATGGTAAAATAAATGACACGTTATTTCCTGTAAAGTCCCCCTTGTCTGACACTTTGTGTAACCCACATTCTGGAATTCCAGCAGTGACTCACATGTCCAGGCCCAGACTCAGAACAGGAGTCTCGGCCTTTTTTTAATTGCACACCACTAAAAGCTCTGAATGGAGCAGTCCCTGCAGAGGGTGGTGCTGTTGTTTTTAGGGAATGGCCCTGCCCAGGGCAGCTCCTTCTGCACACCCTGACGGTCCAACTGCAATGAAACCACATAGACACAAGTACATTTTTATAAAAAGACATCCAGTCCTGCCTTGAAAACTCATCTCACACCCTGCAGGTGTTAAAGATGGGTAATAACTCGGGTGGACACTGGTCTGTGCTTTATGTAAGGCCATTATTTCTGTTAGGAAGTGCCTTGCTTCAGCTTCTGCTTCCTCAGGTGTGACAGAGGAGCCTGGAGACCTTTGCCAGTAGCATTTAACCCTTGATCCAGTCACTCTTTCCATCCCAGCTGAGGCAGATCCTTGTCTAGGACATGTTACTGTCAGAAATGGGGTTTTTCTTCAGGCTTCAGTTTATTTTTGTAGTTTTCTCTGTGCACTTTTGAACTGTTGATATCCTTTTTAAATTATGCTGTTCAGAACAGGCTGTGCTGTTCTTGTCCTTCTCAGTCATCTTTTTTTTTTTCAAAAAATAAGTAATTTTCTTTTTTTTTTCAAAGATCTAATTTTTTTGTACACAGCTGTGGTGAATTAGGCTTGACTGCCTCCCTTCCCCTCTCCCCTCCACCACAGTGATATGGTATCTGTTTTCCTTTTTACAGCCTGCTCAAAGCAGCAAAATAAGGTACATGCTGTGAAAATTGCCATTTTTTGGTCATAATCCTACTTTGGGGAATTGAAGCAGAACTGGATCTCTTAAAAACACCACTAAAAGACCAATTTTCTTCCTCTAGTCAACAGCTAGATGACATCTGTCCCATGCACAATTCCTGCTGTGCTGCTTCCAGCAGGGCTCTTTCTTTTATTGCTCAGCACACAAAGGGCCTGAAAGCGGTAGAAACCTGGTCGTGGAAACAAGGCCAACAGAACTGCTGGGTTGTTATTTTGGCTTTTTTTCCCTACCTGTGAGTGTTCTGTGGGTGTGTCTGTGTGCAGGGAACCATGGAGGACAAGATCTACGACCGGCAGGTGACAAAGCAGTCGCTGTCCTTCAGGGTGGTGGACCAGCAGCAGGTGGAGCGGCACTTCACCATGAACGAGCTCACCGAGCTCTACACCTTCGAGCCAGACCTGCTGGACGACCCCAACTCGGAGAAGAAGAAGAAGAGGGACACCCCCATGCTGCCAAAAGTGAGTGGTGGCCACCAGCAGGAATTCTGTGCTGGGTCTGTTTAAACATATTCCAGGTTTTTAGTGGAGAGCAGCGCCGGCCACTTGGAGTGGAGGTGAATCGCAGGAAAAACAATAAAATCCATAATTAATACAACAGATCCTAGAATGAGCTGGGTGAGGAGTTTCACTTCAGTGTAATTGACACTGTTGATGCCTGGAAAGGCTGACCTGGAAACAGAGACTAAGTAGAATAAAAGACAAAAGGTATTTATTGAAAGAACACCTTGGGGCTGCACCCAGGTCAAACCCACAAATGGGCACAAAATGGCCGCCGGTCATGAGGGCTCACACTTGGATAGGTTTTGGTTCATCAGCACATTGGAGTTCATTGTCCAATTCCAGCTCCAGGTGATGAAGCTCCATCCTCCTTGTTACCTCTCTGCCTTCACTGTTGTTTTCACTCTTGGGCCTAAACTTTGTCCTTGGTCCCAGCTGGAAAGGAATTGTTTTGTCTCCCTACTCTGTGCAGAGAGCTCAGCAACCCTTCATATGAAACCCAGAACTGCACACTAAAACAGTACAGAATCTGAAAAATATAAAAGCTAAAATTTAAGGCATCACTACTAGAGAAAAATACTCATTAATAAGACCCAACTTTTAAGTCAGAACAAAGACACTTTTTCACACATTTTGAATGAATAGAAGTTTTACTGCATGAAACCGTGGAAAATTCAAGTTAGAACCTGAGTGGGTGCTGGTGATACCCAGCACAACCTCAGTTTGTGAGAACACATCTGGGAGGTGGCTCTGAAGGCAAGAGTCATCTTAATCCACGTTTTCTTTGCCAGGACTTTTTGGGTTTTAGTTCCCTGTTTAACTTCCTGTGGGAACCATTAGTAGAGATATGGTAGAGGTAAAAGGGAAGAGTTGCACTTAGGTAAGAATAAGCTTTAGAGGAAAGAGTAACTGGTTCCATTATTTTATTCTTTTTTTCCAAGTCAGTTTATATTTGAGATTAGGCTGTGGGTTTATATTTCATTTATAATGTGTTTGTGGAGACTCTACTGCTAAAGACTGATTCATCCTTTAGCTGTTGTGGAATTTTCTGCCTCTTGGCATTTGCAGCAACACATCAGGGAGTGGCCAGTAGTTCATGAACTGGTTAAATTTCTGTGGTTTGGTCACTCTGCAGTGTCTGGGCATCATATTTTGTAATTGATAGTATTTTATCCTTTTTGACATTAGTTCTGTTTCATTCTTTGTGCATTTGTGCCTCCACACAGAGCCAGTGCACCATTTGCTGATGGCTGCTACTTATTTTAAAAAATACAAAAATAGCTCAGAAACTTGTGAAGCAGCCAAATGTGTTTACTTGAAACATTGATCAATCCAAAGCAATAATTGTGTTTTGAAGGTTCCTGAGTTTCTATTACAAAAATAAATCACTTAATGTGACTGTGTTTATAAACTCAAAACTTGCTCCATCACTCAGTTTTACATATTAAGTTCCATATTAATGCCATCATCAGTGTAAGGTTTGTGTAAGTCAAGTTGAATATCAACTTTTAACCATTTCCTGTCTGTAAATAGAACAAATCTGGGGACTGGAATTATTTTGGGTTTTTTTCATGGTTTTAGCAGATGATATTTGGTCCCTTTGAAGATATGCATCTCAGTATATGCTGTGTGCAAGTTTCTAATTCCTTTTTGTTTGTTGGCTGAAAAGGCTGTAAATAATCAAGTAAATTCATCTGTGCAAGGTTCCTCAGCCCTGAACTCAGTAAATTATTACTTATTTCAGTGTGATTTTAGCAAAGCTACATGATCCAGCTTGGCTATAAATCTCCCTAATAATTATTTTAACAACACACAGCATTTTTTTAAAGTTGATTAAAAAATCTGTTTGATAGGAAAACATTTTATTGTATCATCAAGTAATTACACAGCATTTAGAGATAAGAATTCTCTTTAAGATCCTGTTGCATAAGGACAGGATAAAAATACCACTTTTTGTGCTTTTACATTATTTTAGAGTGCAAGGAGAGATCCAGCCTGGTTTGGGAGAGCAGAGTCCTCAGAACATGGGGACAAGGAGGTTTGAAAATGCACCTTTTAGAACCGCCCCTTTCTGGAGGGAATTGTGAACAGGAATTAGGGGAAATGTGTTCCCTCTTTTCTCCAAACATCTAAGCATGAATGTGGAAAAACCTGTGAGGATAATTTGTTCTCAGAAACCTGCCTGGCTCCATCCCACAGTGGGAAGGGTCTTGAGGAATCCTTCAGCCAGGATTCTTGCGGGTTGAGGAGGAATAATTCACAGCTGAGTGTTGGGGTTCTTTTAACTCCTGTTGAACTTCCTCGATGTAAGAAAAAACCAAATATTTAATTCTCATGTTTTAAATGGGAAAGGAGAATTCATTCTGTATTGTTTTAAAAGTCAGCAAGTGAAGAAACAAATCCTGCTTGTTTTTAAATTAGATCCTTGAGAATTTTGGCTTTACAGCAATCCAGCTTTGAACCCAAGACCAGTTTTCTTCAAAAGTGCTGTTAAGGGGGAGGTGTGGAATGCTTCTATTTTCTATAAAAGTGACAGTGCAGATGTGCAGTCTGTTGTCTTCCTGGAAGTTTATCCAAGTTTCATGTCCAGTTTTAACTGGAGCCGCAGTTTTCTGCCCTCTGTGGTCTGACAAGACCTCGAGGTGTGGAGATTGTCAGGGAGAAAGTGCCTGTGGTGCTACAGCCCCAAATGCAGAGCTCCAGGGTTCTGCCCTCACCCCTCAGAAACAGCTTCTGGTCTTCAGCTCTGCAAATACTTGGGGTTAACAGGATATTTGTAATGTCAGTGTGGTTCTCATGAATTATTTACTCTTGACTTCACTGTTTGATTTCATTCATCCCCTATCCCTGCCCAGCTGGAAAGGGCTGCTTTGGAATTTCAGTCAGAAAAGGTGTCTTAAGGCTGAATGATCCCTTTGCTGTATTTAAGTGTAGAAATAAGGACATTTTAATTTACAGAACAATTAAGTACAGTCCATGAGCTGAACAAAGGCAATGTTGGGGCACTGGTGTCCCTCAGAACTGCTCTTGCCCCCCTGCCCTGGGCTCCTTCCCCATTCCTCATTCAGGGAATTACACTTGAAGTCACTTTTTTATTGATGTGAGATGAAAACTTGGCTCAGTTGGGGTCATGCAATGCAGATTGGAAAAGCAGATTAAAGTCATAGTTCAGATTCAGTTGGATATGGTAAATCAGTATTTTATACTGCCTCAGGACAGAGACATGTGGTTTACTGTGGTTCCATACTCAGGGACAACTTTGTGTATTTTGATCTCAGGATTAGAAGAATTTCTTATTTAATTTTTTTAATTGTTATTTTTAACTTTAGTATTAGATGTCCAGCTGGTTGAGAAAAACCTGTGAATTACAACATAACTTGCATTCCATCATGGAAGATTTCCTTTCTAATACACTGATCTCTCCGTAGCATTTAATTTCCATCAGGATTTTTAAAAGACAAGTGTCTTTTTTAAAATTCAGACTCCTTTTTCAGTCTCTCTTCATTTTTTCATTCATCACCAGGATTTCATCCTAAAGCTTACAAACCAACTGATAATCATTACTCTATCAACAAGCTAAACAAATATCAAGAAAGAATTATTCTGATGGTTTTTTTATGTGTAATGTTGGAACCCAGGGGGTTCCTATGATGCCTTTGGCCGACCCAAAACCTGCTCAGGAGGCTTTTCAGCCTTGCCAGAGGTGTCAGGGACCCTGGAATGATACTAAAAATGCCTGTGGCTCTGATTCTAATNGCTGGCACTTTTGGATTGGTTTGACACAGATCTGGACAGTGTGATGTGAAGGGCACGGATTGGTACTTAATGTAAACATTTAATACGTAGTTTTTAGTATAAAAGATCAGAGCTCACCCGGGGCGGGCACAGTGTGTCTCTGGACGCGTTCTGTGCCAACCCTGGCAGGGCAGAGAAATCTACTTTTGATAAGGACTTAATAAACTGCCTTGAGAACACGAACAAACGACTCCAGACTCCTTCAGCAGCACGGGCTGGAAACTTGGACTTTTCTGTACATTGTGGGGTCTCCTGGGGCAAAGGAGATCCCCACATGTAAGGTGTTTTTTGGTTTTTTTTTATTGTAAGATTGAACTAAATGCGAGTTTATTCCACATCCCCGTTTTCGAGCTCCCCTCATTAACGTCAGCACAAAATAAAGTTTAGCCGAAGGAAAGCAAACGCTCAGTTGGGTGTGATTTGCAGCACTTTCGGAGGGCTGTGCTGGCTGGGGGGGCTGGGTTCTGTTCCAGGGCGGTTCCTGCACTCCAGGAGCCCTCACAGCCATTCCTGGGCTCCTCAGGCGGCACCTGAGGGTGTCACCGCCATCCCTGGGGTGTGTGCCTCCCTCCCTGCACCCCAAAGCCATCCCCTGCTCCTGTGCCCCGCAGTGCTGCAGCCCCACCCGCTGTTCTGGGAGTGATTCACACCACAAGGGTGGGACAAAGAGCGGCTCGCTGATAATTGGTTAACGTAATTAACTTTTCAAACAAACAGCTTTGTGTAGCTGCTGTGACAGAACCCTGGGCGGATCTCGCGTAGTTCCCAGAGTGGCCGCAAAAATCTGTTTGTTTGTGGGTACTTTGTCAGTCATTGTTCAACGGAGATTGTAAAATGCCCGGGTGGGACGGGCTGGATTCCTGCTTGTGCAAACCAGGACGTGGAGGGGCTGGAGGGACTCGGATAACTCTGGGCTGTAATTCCTCTCAGGAGTGGTTCAGTGATGTTTTCATGTTAGGAATTTTGGCTCGAATGCTCAGGTGTGTTGGAGCTTCCTTAATTGATGGAGCTCATCAGCCACTCAAGTCATGTGAAAAACCCTGTTCAATAATGGCCTTAGAAAAGGAGCTCCTGAGGTGCAGCAGAAGCAGTTTTTCATAGCCCTGTAGGATCTTTATCTTTATCTTTTGCAGCGCAAACTTGACTTTCAGACAAAAAGGTTTGACTTCAAAAAATTGGAGATGTTGGACCCAAAGTACTGCTCAGTGTTTGAAAGCTGCAGAGATGCTGTTTCTGTATCATAAATGCAGGTTTATTGATGGGTCCTCTCTGTTGTCCAGCCTAAGCAAAGGCAAAGCCACTGAGCACATTCCATTCTTTTTAGGTGCATTTATTGCTGTGGAATCTGAGTGCATTCCTGTGGTTTATTAAGTGACTGGACTTTCATCTCTGCAACAGATTGTTAATCCATTGCTCTCTCTCCGAGGAAAATCATACTTTTAAATGATTTTCAAGTTTTATTGTGCTGTGGAGTGATTTGAGCTGCTGTGTGTGCGATGGGGAGGGAGCAGGAGGGGAGACACGGGGAGCAAACAGGGCAGAGCTGCTGAGTGACGCCTCCTTCATCTCCTCCCTCGAGCAGGACACGATCCTGGCAGAGCTGCTCCAGATCAACAAGGAGTACATCGTTGGGTACCACGAACATGATTCACTCCTGGACCATAAGGAGGAAGAGGAACTCACTGAAGAAGAGAGGAAGGCAGCCTGGGCAGAATATGAAGCAGAAAAGAAGGTAAAGCTGTTTAATCTGGTTTATGTATATAAAAATAACCTTTCCAGGTTTAGAGTCCCAGTTATCTTTTCAGTTTGTCTTTTGGATAATTAAATTTTGTTATAGGTGAAGAAATAAATGTGTAAAGCAAATCTTGACATAGGAAAAATTGAGACACACTGTCTTTTTTGCTTCTTCAGTGCTAGTTCTTTCTGTGTGTTGGCTTTGTTACTTTAATTACAAGTTACTTTTACACCTGCCTTTTTTTTTCTAATCTATGATAAAACTCAACTGATATCCTGTGTAATCTCTCTTTTCCCATTTGAGGGTATCCCTGTGAGGGGCTCTGTGACAGTGTTATCTTCCTTAGCTCATACACATTAACATATAAAACAACACTTGATACAACAGAGATCAGTGAAATTACAATAAGGTGGAAGCAGATCAGTGAAATTACACTAAGGTGGAAGCCTGCTCCCATTGTGTTGGTCCATGCCCTGTGTTGTGTCAGATACAGTTCCTGGTGATTTATCCCCACTCTTTGGCTGTGTGGGGTGCACCAAAACTCTTTGTGTTGCTAAAACAGAAGCTGTGCTTTTACCCTGAGCAGGGTCGTAAGGGAAGTTAATGAGATTCCACCAAGGTTAAAATTCTCTTTCAGATTTGTTGGTGTTACCCCAAATTACCTTTTGAATTTCAGTGGGTCAGGCTAAAATTCAAAAGCCTTCCACTAAAAGTACAAAAAGTGTGTGTAAAAATTGCCACTGACCACCTTGAGTGAACTGATGAAAATGTTTGGGAAGGGAAAAGAAACTGGGAGATAAAAAGTAAAATCTGAAGTTGTTCTATGAGAAATCCAAGTGGGCAATGAGCTTTACGTTCCTGCTAATAAATTGTGCATTTTACTACTTCTGAATTTCATTACAGGTTGGTCAAACTCAACATTAAGTAGTGGATTTTCAATATAGAAAATAATCTTAACCAACTTAAGCTGTACTAAGAAGTAATTTCTGTATCAATTATTGACAAGCTAAACTCAGAGATTATCCAAGACTGGAACTTGGGTTCCTCTGAGACTGAAATGGGGTTCTGAGCTGAGGTTTGGAAACCTCCATGATCAGTGTTCAGGGCCTGGGGCTCTCCAGGAGCTGCTTTGGCTGTGTGGTTCTTACAGAATTCTCAGAGTGAGTGACAAGTGCACTTTGTGTTTTTCAGGGCATGACCATGCGTTTCAACATGCCAGCAGGGACCAACACCATGCCCACAAACTTCAACTCTCAGACATATATTCCTTACAATTTGGGTGCTCTGTCAGCAATGAGTAACCAACAGCTGGAGGTAAGGAGCACAGCATGCCTGGGTTGCTGCAGGGGTTTTCTGTCACAAATCGTGGAGAATGTCAGTTTGGAATATCTTTATATTTTTAATAGTTTGGAGGTTTGGGGGTTTTTTTCTTTGGGTTTTTTTTTTTTTTTTTTTTTTTGTTTGTTTGTTTGTTTGTTTGTTTGTTTTTGTTTTTTGGGGGGTTTGTTTTTTTGTGAGTGTTTTTTTTTCGTTTGGTTTTTGTTTGTTTGTTTATTTTTATGTAGCTTTATTGAAGTTTAACTTGCATTTATATAAACCTGTACTTGGGCAGATTGTGAGAATTCTAGAGCATCACCTGCATTCTTTGCAGACTTGTAATTACCACTTTTGAAACTAACATCTTCAAGTCTGTATGGTAGAAAATCTACCTGGGTTTTTAGCGTCCTCGTGCTGGTCTGAAAACCTGTGGGTACAAAAATAGGTTTTTACAAATGCTGTCTACAAATTGCCAGGTTTATACATGTTGTTCAACTGCTCTGTGCTGAAATTCAGATGGGTGGCAGCTTAGACTCATTGACTTGTGCAAATTGAGAGCAGAGAGGTAATTGAAGTCTAGGTATGTACCAGAGAAAGATTAACAAGGTTGGGGAATAAATGTGTTTGATGTTTCTGTGCTTTATGACTGATGTTCTGATATCTTCTCAGGACCTCATTAATCAAGGAAGAGAGAAGGTGGTGGAAGCAACCAACAGTGTGGCTGCAGCAAGAATCCAGCCCCTTGAAGACATCATTTCATCCATAGTGAGTGCAGTGGAGAACCCTGGGCTTAGATGAGGGGCAGTAAACATTAAACATTATCAAACAAAGATATTCTACTGCAAAGGGTCATCCAGCTAATGAGCTGCATTATTAATGAGTGTCATTTCCAGCTGGTAGTGACCTTTATCCCTGCAGTAACCCTTGGTGGTATTTAGCTGGCACAGAGCCTTGCAGGAGGGGCAGTTTAGATCCATGAGTATTTGCTGTGCTCTGAAAACGCTTTTTTTTCCCTAGAAATCACAATAGCAATTACAGGCAAGTAGTTGCTGTATTTTTTTGGATTGCTAATTGCCAGTTAGAAGAATTAATAACTTCTGGTTCTGGTGAAGCAGTTCTGCATTGACTGGAGGTTGAGCTGGTTTAACTCTTGGTGCAACTGCGAGCGTGACACATGGATCAGTTCCATCGGGCTTTTGTTCAAACGAACGGTGCCAAGAAGGTTTTGGGTTTTTTGTGCTTTTCAGTGGAAAGAAAACTTAACCCTGACGGAGAGCCAGGTGCAGGCCCTGGCCCTGAACAGACAGGCGAGCCAGGAGCTGGATGTGAAGCGCCGAGAAGCCATTTACAACGACGTCCTCGGGAAGCAGCAGATGGTAAAATACCTTCCATTTATTTATCTACTGTCAGGTTTGAATGGGGATCTTGTGTGTGTTCATTCCTGAGCTACAAGTGTATGTTCAGGCACATAAATATCCCTCTCAGAATGGTCAGCACTGTGCTGGAGTTCAGTGCTCGGCCTCAGTGAGGGAGACACAGGAGAAGTTCATAAAAAAGCCACTGGCCAGGTTTTTGAGCTGAAGTGCTTTGCTGCGAGGTCATGAGGCGTAAAGAGAAATCTGATTCCCAGAGCTCAGCCAGCCACTTAGGAAACACATCTCAGAAAGTGTTGGTAATGTTGTTTTAGCTTAAAGTTATTTTGTGGAATCTGAAAGTTACCCAGATGATGTCAGAGGGAAGAGTTTTCCTCTCAGGCAAACAAACACTGGCAGTCCACAGGCAGGACTTTCAAAGGGAGGGTGAATGGTACCTGACAGATGATGATGTAACTTATACCTGGGAATAATTTCACAGTAGAGTACACGTTACTACGGCAACTCACCTAAATGCTGCCTGCAACACAATAGCCAAGTCTGGGAGAACTGAACCCTAAATGCTGCTTACCAAATGGTTTCTGCAGTAATGGGCTGCCAGATGCCATCACATTAGGGATGGTGACAACAATGGGGCTTTCTCCCCCAGCCGGGCTGTCCCTAACAAATTGATTTCAGCTCTGATCCCCGGAGCAGGGGGATGGGTGGGGCACTGAGCCAGCTCTGCTTTCCCTCCACAGCTCATCGGGTGCGTCCAGAGGATCCTGATGAACAGGCGGCTCCAGCACCAGTACAACCAGCAGCAGCAGCAGCAGATGTCCTACCAGCAAGCAGCCATGGGCCACCTCATGATGCCAAAGCCTCCAAATTTAATCATGAATCCTTCCAGCTACCCGGCCATAGATGTGAGAGGAATGTATCAGTCAGTGTCTGGTGGGATGCAGCCACCACCCCTACAACGAGCACCACCCCCAATGAGAGGCAAAAATCCAGGGCCTTCCCAAGGGAAATCAATGTGATTTTGCACTAAAAGCCTAAAGGATTGTTAAAATCAGAGAAAGAACTTTTATTTTTTTAGGAATCAATGGCCTAACAGAACTCAACTGTAAAAAAAAAAAAAATTAATAAGAATAGTTTGGTTGCTCCCCTTAAATACCATGTTCCATATTAGTGTTTCAGCTTTGTTTAAATAGGACACGATGTTTTCCCTGCTGTCAGTGATGTTGCCTAGAATCTTCTTACATATGTTGAGTACAGGAGATAACAAGTTGTTTTCAGTGAAAACAAGTCCTCCCGTTACAGTAGCATCTCCACAGGTTTCCTGTCTAAACTCCTACGCTTGCTTTTCGTGGCTGCAAAGCTTTGGGAAGCTTAGGAAGGACTGCAGGTCTGTATGTTCAGTCTGACATATGTGAATTGTAAACAGCTGAGTTCTTGATTAGAGTTGATTCCTCAAATTATGGAATACTTTTCTGCTTACCCATTTCTTTCTATTAGTGGGAAGGTTGTAACAGAAATAGTCTAGTTTCCTTCATGGGTCATCTGTGCTGAATGGAACAGGAGAATGAAAATACTCTCTGAAGCAGAACTGAGTGCAATATTCGTAACTACTACTGCTCTGAACCTTCTGAGACACAGGGAACTGTGCATCCAGCCTTAAACATGACTGGGCCTTCCCCAGTCTGCTGCCATTTCTTATTTTCAGTTCCATGTGATGGAATAAGAGCTGATGATGTGGGACTGGGAGATGCTTTTCCTTCACATGCTGATCCCTCGCTGTGGAGTCCAGCACAAAGCACATTTCTGGTAACTCCTTCCTGCTGGTGCTACTGTCTCCTCCCATTGCCGGCAATGGGGCCAACACAATTCAGTTCCTGCCTTTTGGGGGTGAAGTGGTGGTGGTGGCCAGAGTCACACCCTGTCAGAGAACCCCCTTTAACGTGGCACAACCTTTGCTGATTGAAAACAGAATTCTGAATTAAAGAAAGTGCTGTAGCAACTTCTAGAGCTGCCAGAAGGGTGAAATGACTTTATTGGTAGAGGTTTTGCACTCCTCCCCATCCCTTCAGTTGTGTGAAAATATGGGTTAGGTCACAAAGAGCTTGATTTTGCTTTTGTTTTTGTTCTGTAGTGGATTTTTTTTTAATGTAGGCTAGAGATAAATTTCAGATTTATTTTATATCATTATCACTCTCTTTTCCCACACTTGCTGTGCTTGTGAGGTTCTTAGTAAATACAAATAGGGCTTTTCTTTGCATAGAGTTTGGTTGATTCTTACTCCCCCAAAACACCCCATTGATAATCTGGGGGTACACGTGAGTGGCAGGAACATGGAGGCAGCGGTGTGTGGACAACACAGGGCTCTGGAGACGGATGGAGGTGGTGGCTCCAGATTGTGCTGGACTCTTCTGATGCCGGCATGAACTAAAATCATTTTGGTTTCTGGGAAGTTTCTCACAGGACTTTGAGTTCTTGCCCTGAAAGGACAAGTTTTGCATCTAAACATGCAGGTGTCCCACGGTGTTTCGGTGTGTGACTGACACTTGGTTTGTGACGTGGACAGAGGTTGGCTGGGCTGCTGCAAACCCAGCTGACAAGTTTCTGTCTTGGACTCTTTGATGACAAGGTACCACAAAAGATCCTCAGTGTGTTCTAGTGCTCTGCCAGCTCTGCAATTAACTCTGATCTGGGGAGGGAGCAAAGAGAGGCATGTTGGCACTAGAAGAGACAATAGTGAGACGTTGAGACAAACATTTGAAGGCAAATGTACTCTGGGCGACTGTCACCGATATTCCTACGTGTTGTGAGAAAGAGAAGTACTTTCTACCAAACCTGGGAATGTTAAATGGAGTTTTACAGTAACTCAAAGACTTAAATGTGGAAGTTTTAGGCAACATTGAAAGGCACATTTTATTTCATCCTGGTCAAACCTACGGATAACAGAAGACTAATGCACAAGAAGGAATCTGAGATAAGCATTGAAGTAAAACCTGGACCACTTTGCTTACTTTTCTCACTCGACATTTTAGCTGCATAACAATGTGCTTTGAGTATAACATCAGGCTTTAACCAGTACTTAAAGACAGAACATATGTCAGTAAGATAATAAAAGGCTCATTTTTATATTTGTTTTAGATGTTTTAACTAGATAAAAATGGCTTAAGATGACAAATAAAAATGTTGCTTGTAATACAGTTTTGCCTGCTAAATTATCCACATTTTGTAACCTGTTTATTCCTTTGGATGTAAAGCGTTTTTGCTTAGTATCGTGATATTGTATATGTTTTGTCCCAGTTGTATAGTAATGTTTCAGTCCATCAACCAGCTTTGGCTGCTGAAATCATACAGCTGTGAAGACTTGCCTTTGTTTCTATTAGATGGCTTTTCAGTTCTGTATTAAATATCTTAAGTACTATAGAAAAGGTGTCCCCTCTTCCTATAAGGATGTTTTGTAATATATATAAGGACTGGAAATGTGTTTTTAAAAGAGAAGAAGCATTCAAGTAAGACGATATACTATCTGTGTTTTCACCATTCAAAGTGCTGGTTTAGTAGTTGAAACTTAAACTATTTAATATCTCATTTAATAAAGTGACCAAAATACATCAACGTGCCTTGTGCTGCATTCACAGTCCAGTGTAAGCTCCACAGGGATTCAGCCTGGGAATGTGTCTTTGGAGAACTGTGCTGTGAGTTGAAGCTCTCACTGTTTTCTACAGTGATTTTAGTGGCTATAGCCATTGATTTCATTTAAGGAAAACAGCTGTGGTCCAGATTTTCAAATTACTTTATTAATAGCAGCTTCTGCCAATCTGTTAAAAATGAAATGAGTTGTCCAGCAGTGAGGTGGTTAAAAGTGAGGTGAAGTTCTGTTTGGTCAAATCAGAATAAGGTGCTGCCGTGTTTTAATCTTGTAGTTGTTCTTCTCACTTCCTTAGTTATTAAATCACACCTGTTGGGCAAAACACTCCTTTCCTATGCAAGGAAAGTGCAATAATTATGTTTAAAGGTGTCCTCTGCTCATTCCCTGGCAGTGCTGGGGCTGCTCAGGGGCACAGCTGGTGGTGGTAAAGCTGAGGGAGGTGGAAGTGGTGTCTGAGGTGAAAATACTGGAGCTGTGCTCCAAGGAGCCCTGTGGGCAGCGTGGTTTTAAATATCCCTGTGACTTTTAACTTGGCTGAGCACTGCTGGAGGGCAGTGGGCAGCTCAGCTGGATGTGGCTGTCTGTGTTGGGCTGGGAAGTGTCCTGGGATGAGTCCCATGCACAGAATGTTGTGCTGAGATGTCCCAACACTGCCCAGCCCCATTGCTGTGTCAGCTGTGCCCAGCCTGAGCAGCTCGTGCCTTTATCTTAAAAGCAGAACCACTCAGCACACAGTAAATAAAACTAAATTCATCAGTTCAAGCAAAAAATAGTTTTGAAGTTGGATAGATTTTCAATGTTTATGGAAAGCCAAATGTCCTAAATGTTCCCAGCTGGAGGAGTCTGGAAAAATGCTGGTGTTGCAGCACCAGCACCAGTAATCACGTGGTGTCTGAACTTCCCAGACCTGCTCAGGTGTCAAATAACCCCCTGTGCCCCCTCTGTGCTGTGGAACCCACCCTGGGCATGAGGCCTGGGACAGAGCAGCAGCAGAATTCCAGCCGTGGCTCTGGGAAAGCTGTGCTGCTCTGAAGGGTCTGGAGAAGCTCCTGCCCTGCCGTGTGTGGCTGGGATGAGTGGGATGAGTTCATCCTGTGACCCTTTCCTCCAGCCACAGCTCCTGTTCCTGCTTCCCCCAGGGAGGAGAGGGCTGGGGAGGGGCTGTGGCCTGCGTGGGGACACTGGCCTGGAGAAGGGCCGGGGCTCAGGGGGAGGTGGGGCCACCCCTTGGCTCTGTGCTCAGCCCCTTCCAAGGTGTGGTCTCGAACAGCAGCCGGGCCTCGTGTGCACAAGGAGTGCTGGGGAATGAGTGAGGCAGTAACTGATCCCTGAGGCACTGCTCAAAGCCCTCTCCGGCTGCAGCAGCTGCTTTGGGAGTTCAGGTGCAGTGTTGCTCGTGTCCCTGCTCATGCCCACGAGCAGCAGGCACGGAGGGTGCGTAACCTGGGCACCTCTGTTGTGGTGACCTGCCCCGCTCGGTGGCACCTCGGTGCCAGATCCCTCCTGGCACAGCGAGGGGAGAGCCTGGGAATCCTTGGAATTTGCTTCCCAGGGCTCCTGCTCAGACCCAGCACAGGTACGAGGTGACACCCTTGGTGTTTTCCATGATGAGAATTCAGCAGCTCTGGGGCAGTTGTTTTGGAAAAAGCAATAACCAGCACCACCCCAAGGGGTGCAGATGTCTTTATCTCCACATCAGCCTTCAGGAATGCTCCATCCCTGGCTGCCCTTCCAGGACATCTCAGCCACAGCCTGGCAGCAGCAGCACCTCTGGATGTCCAGCCAGGTGGGACAACACCAGGACACTTCCATTGCCTTCCAGCTGTTTCTGGATTTTCTGGATTTCTTCTGCGTTTCTGGATCCCCTCTGCAGTTTTGGGCTCTCCTCGCTCTCTCCACAGGAGGTGAGTCTCTGGGGCCTCCCCTCCTTTTCCTCCCTCGGAGAAAGGAGCCCCAAGCGACGCGTTCCACGAGAAGAGCTCCCCACAGGCAGTGGGTTCTCCATGGGGATGTCCCTGAGGGAATGTGGGTGTTGCCACTTGTCATTCTCCAGACAATCCATCCCTGTGCCCTGGCTCATGAGCCAAAGCCAGGGAGAAAGGCACTTAGTGCAGTGCTTGGCTCCTTGTTGGCCTCCCCAGGCAGCTCCCCTGTTCTGCACCCTCCACGTGAGACTCCAGCAGTTCCCAGCTCTTTGCTGGAGCCTCCTCCCCCCTGCTCTGCACAGCTGTCCCAGGATAATGTTTCCCGCAGAACAGGCCCTCGCCTCTCGGCTGGAAGAAGGGTTGATGCCTTTTGTCCCGTTTGCTATGGCGTTTCCAGACCCACAGTCCTGTGTGTGGAACAGCTCTGGGGTCAGGGGCACAGTGGGGTTTCTGGGGATCACAGCCACCCCCTGCATCAGCCTTTGCCGCCCCTTTGAGAGAAGTTTTCCAGTTGGCTGTTGTGACTTTGAATCCCATGGAATCCACAGGAGCTGAGACCCCAAACAAACAGTTTCCTTCTGCTGACTTGGAAGATTTTGTTAGCTTGAAGCAACCCAAACATATTTTCCTCTCAAACTTTCCTAGCAGGGTCCATCTGCCAGCCCTGTAACACCTCCAAGCCGAGGGAGCAGTTGGCATTTCAGGCAGGGTAACAGCTGGACCAGGGGGGATGGGATGGAGAGGTGAGAGTGTCCACACGAACCCGCTGTGTGTCACAGCCCGCTCCTGTGGCACTCAAAATGCACCCAGCATCTGTGGTGGTTCCCTCTGCTGCTGTTCAGCTCCCAGGCCACTCACATCTTCAGCTGCTTTGTTGAACCAGAACCAAAGAAAGTAAATTCCTGTGAAAGGGATTGGGTGGGATTTAGCAGTGCTGAATTCCCCATTTAATGAATGGGAATGTCCTGTGCCCCACACAGGACAGGACATAAGCCTTTACCAAGGAGTTTCCAGTAAATTTTTTGTGGATTTTGCTTTTTGCAAGCATGAGTTTTTTGAACCCAGGCCCTGAAAAGGTGTTTTACAGCATCCCTGGTACCTGTGTGTCCTTTTGTGGCAGGAGGCTCTGCTGCAGCAGCTCTTTGAGTTGGGTACCAGAAGAACAAGTCCAGTGTTGCCTCCATGGGCCAAATCATCTCCCTTTGGTAAAAAATGTACTTGGCATTGCTGAGATCAGGTTTTGACCTTCATTTTGAAATGAGCAGGATCTTAGCCACCAGATTTATCTTCAGGCACAACGGAAAGCCCTGGCTGGAGGGAGCAGGATCATCCCAGGGGGCAGAGTGAGGCTCCAGGGCTGAGGGATTTCCCTTTGTGCAAGGGAAGGTCAAAAGTGCACCTAAGGATGCATCTTGTGAGCGATGGAGCTCTGACACAGCAGCCGGGGATGAGATGTTTTGGCAGTGACTCAGAGGAAGAAGCTAAATAAACTCTTTTTATTTCAAACACAGGATTAAATTCCTTCATGTCTGGATCATTGAAGGTAAAGCTCCTGTAATCTCCTCATTGCCAACCCCAGCCTGTCGTCTGGTGGCTGCCGGACCCGCTGGGACAGCAAAGGAACGTGGCAGGGACATGGGAGGTGGCAGAGAGGCTGGACTGAGAGACAGTGGGAGCAGAGCTGGGCTCTCGGGCTGCTGCTCCATTAGTGATGTAGCTCATGAAGAAGCCGGTGTGGATCACCTCTAGGTCAGTGAAAATGTCCTGGGAATTCACAAGCTGAAGATGAAGGAGCTGAGGTTTTACCATGACTGTTTTGCAAGGAGGAGGTAAAGAAGCAACACTGTGGACAATGCAGTTATGCTAAGGAAAACCCAGAGCCACCACAGCTGCAGTTGTTCGGGTTTCTGCACACTCCAGAGAATCCTGTTTGCTGTTGGCCTCTCCTCGTGCTGCAAAGTGCCTGTGCCTCTGCAACCACACTCTGCTGCTCTCCCCGTGAGCTGAAATCCCTCTCTGCTGATCACAGGGGACAAACCATGAACTGGCATCATTGCTGGAAGCTTTCCCTGCAGGCCTGTGACAGGCAGCAAGGGCAGACATGTGGCACAAGTGTCACTTCAGGGCCTGTGCTGGCCCAGCCAAGTCTTCCCCATGAATGTCCCTGGCCTGGCCTGACTGCAGGAGGGCTGCAGCTCCCTGGCACCGTTGGGCACCAGCTGGCAACATGGGGCTGGCTCAGGGCTGCCAAATGTCATCGGGTTTGCTGAGCCCAGCTGGATGCAGAGGAAAGGTGACAGGACTGTGGGACCAGGCAGCTTCTGCAGAGGAAAACGCCACACAGCCGTGGACATCCAAGCACTGCCTGCAGGGAGGATCCTCATCCATGGTAATTGCCTAAAAGTGAGGGGATTTACAGCTGCTGTTGTTCCGTTTCCCCACGGATTTTTCATTGTGCTGCAGGTAAATCTCATGTAAGATGTGCTGGTTTCATTGCAGGACTGATGGGTCCATCCAAAACACAGCAGATGCTCCAAATGTTTGTCCTCTTGGTTTTGAGCAGGACAGTAAATCCATGGGGATGCCTCAGGCCCCAAGGAGACCGAGCTGGTGCTTCCCAGGCCTGTGATTTGATGTCATCTTCCTGCAGGAGTTTGGGGCTTAGGTCATGGATCTTTACTGCACAAAGACCTTTTAGAGGTGGATTTACTGTTCATATTGCTGGGGAAATATTGGGTTAGCTGTTGAAGAGTGTCAAAAAAAAAAAGGGCTAGCAAGAAATCTACAATATAAAGACAATTTTATTGCCGATAAGCTCTTAAAACTCATTTTTTTTTCCTGTTTCAGTAGGACCTTTTTCTTCCTGATGAAAATCCGGTCATAGCATCTCTCATTAAAAATAAAATTATTTTGAAATAAATAAATATATAAAATAAATATCATATACATTTTATAAATAGTTTTGTC
>VXBU01006987.1:955329-966486 GCA_013400315.1 Bombycilla garrulus
TCCTTATGCACAGTATCCATGCTTACATCTGAATAATGTTCCTCACCCCATTCCCACCCCAACAGCAGGAAGAACCCCACAAAACAGGACCAGTCCATGGAGCATCATCCATGTAGCAAACTCCCAGGCTGCTTAAGCAGGGCACCACTCAAAGGCTTTTCCTTAGCAGGGAGCTATCCCAGCTCAGCAGCAGCATCTGCAGCAGTTCTGTGGTCTTTGTTTTTTCTTCTCTTCATTTTTAGGTTGTTTTGGGGCTTTCTTTTCCCCAGCGATCAGGTTTGCTCACCTGCTCGTTCCTTTAAGCAACCATAACATTGAATATTCAGCCTCTCTTGTAGAAAGTGAACGAAAACGGAAGATTAAATGTAGGGTTCCCTCCCTTCCCCTACCCCCGCCCCATAAATAACCCAGGTTCGATATACACTGGAAACAAGGAGGAACAGCAGTGTCTGAATTCAATGTAAGTGCTTCCCTAGGTCATCTACTCTTACAGGAATGATGGAATGACTATTAATAGAGTGCTCTGGGAAAAAGCTCGGGAGCCCAGGTATGTACACTGACACTGCAGGAGCCATCACCTGTAGTGGAAGAGGTCTCTGTACATGGCAGGGATTTTGGCAGGGTCCACAGGCCGGGGTAGGAAGTGGGTGAATTTCTGGTGTCTCTTAGTCCTGTACCCCTCGCGGGGGGAGCCATCCTTGTTGAGGGCCACGTAGTACTGGCGCTCCGAGTCGGGGTGCTTGTACAGCGTCGAGGCGTACGTGTTGTACCAGTTCTCCTCAAACTGCTCGCGGAAAACGCACTCCCGGGTGAGCTTCTTCTGCCGTGGGCAGCGCGGCGGGGGAACAAAGAGACACTCGTGTCAGAAAGTTCAAAGACAAAACACTGGCACCCTTCCCGACTTTGTTTTTCTAGCATTTTCCCAGCCGCCTTCTCCTGGCTCCCCTGAGGATGAGGACTGTGCTGCTGGGGATGAGAGCTGCAAATGGGCACAAAACCCAAGGACCTCTGGAGTTGGAGGAGGAAGGAGACAAAAGCAGGAGAAGGCGGGTGTGAATTTTGCAAGGTGCTCCATGAATAAATCGGACAGGCACGCAGCAAAGCTCCACACCTGTCCAGGTGTGAGCTTGAGCTTTCTGTGCCACCAGGCAGGGACACATCCCCCTGTAGCAGCCCTCTCCAAGGTACCACACATCCCAAATCCCCTCTTTTGGGTGACAGAAGCAGCAGGCAGCACATCTGAAGGGTCTAAACAGGAAAACAGGAGTGAGCACTGCTTTGGAAGTTCAGGGCACACAGCTGGATGCACTGAGATGGGAATGAAAGCATTGCTCAGGATTTCACTTCCTGGAGTGCCAGTGAGCTGTGCTGGGAGGCTAACGAGGGCCAGAGGGACGTGGGATGTCAAACCCCAGGGAAGATTTAGGGTGGTGATAAGTGATGTGATGTGATGTGATGTGATGTGATGTGATGTGATGTGATGTGATGAGGGTGTGTGGCTGGTGCATCCCACGCTGGAGTGGGGACAGATGGCACTGGTGTCACCACAGCCACAGCCAGCCCTCCCATCCAGCCCTTACAGCTGGGCAGTGGCTGTTTGATGATGGACTTGTCGTTCATGTGCAGTGCTCCTTCCCTCTCCCTCCCATCTCCACGTGCCACCTACAGGGATGTGCCCAGCTGCAGGGGGAGCACGGCTGTCCCTCTGCCCCACGAGGACACAGGTGGCTTTGCCAGCCCTGCTGTGCTGTCACAGAGGGTCCAGCCACCCCATCCCCTCTCACAAGGGTACTGCCAGGGTGACTGGGAGCCCTTTCAGCTGAAGGGCAGCCTGCAAATGTAGAGTGCTCTAATATTACAGCCACTGTCCCTCTGCTGTAAACTATCCGGGCAGGGAATGTGTCCCCTCCGCGGCACACAGAGTGCTCAGTAAATGTTACCCCGCAGTAGATGTGTTTTGTAACACAATCCAGGAGCTCACCTGTGCTCAGAACCTGTTTTCAATGTTTTGCTGCTAATTAAATAAAGCCTGAGGTGGGTTGTGAGCCCTCCAAAAGTCCTAGGCCACAGCCTTGGCCATATGAGACCCAGGGAACTGCGGGCTTCTCTTCCCAGATCTGTCAATAAATACGGGCTGGGTTTTTTCCTTCCTCTCGGGTGCCATCTACTTGGAATATGTTGGAACCTGATGACTGGCTGAACTCTGGCTGCTGCTTTGCCCCCATTCCCCCGTGCTGCACTGGGCAGTTTGGAGTACAGTGTTTGTGGAAAATGTCTGGCGAGTCTGGGGTGACTCTGCAAGGAGTGATTTATTCCTTTCCAAGCCCTGGGATGTCCCCACCGAACCTGACACCACACAGGCAGCAGGCAAGGTGCTGCCCATGACTTTTGCTGCCCTAAGTATTAGGGGCATTTCTGAAATCCTTGGGAAGCTTTGCAGAAATGTTGGCACGAGGGCAACAGGCACAGGCGGAAAAGCTTTGTGTCCCGAGGGGACTCCACGTGTCGCTGTGGGGATGGCTGCCTCTGGCTGCATCAACACAGGCATCAGGCAAAATTGGCACAGAGGGAAATAATAAACTTGCTGAAAATTTAAAAATACCGCTGGACTGTGATCTCCCAAAATACCATTGTAATGCTAATGCTGCCGTTAGGCACTGTTTTATGGACCTTTAATTAAGAATACTGTAGTGGCTTTTGAGTTCCAAAAGCCATCATTGTACAACCCACGTGTCCCAGATTTTAAAACTCCAGGGTTATTTGGGGACCTGGCTCGTGACGCCGGCACAGTTTGGAGCAGCCTTTTGAGAGTGTCCCTGCAGCGTCCTGCCTGGGGCACAGGATCCCAGAATGGTTTGGGTCGGAAACAGCCCTAAAGATCACCTCATTACAACCCCCTGCTGTGGGCAGGGACAGCTCCCACGACTGTCTTCAGGTCGATTCTGTTTCCAGATTCAGTGCTGTAAAATGTTACCCTGTTTTTGTTTCTGTGTTGTAACATGAACACGGTATCTAGAATTTAATTAACCCATCATGAAATTCGACTCAATCAGAGCTGCAGGGTTTGAAGGCAAAGAGGGGGGAATACATGGGCTCATGTTCTCCAGCAGGCACCAGCAAAAGCTACAAGGAGCTGCGGAGCAGCCCCAGAGTTTGACAGGAGAGGTGCTGCTCCAGCCCTGCTTTCAGAAATGTGCTTCAGGAGATTTTGTATTTTATGGAATCCTGGTGATTTTCCTTTTTTTCTGTTTTGCACATTTTAAATTTAACCACTGTCTCTGCATGTAACTGCTGTTACAGAAATTAGGTGGGAAAAACCCAGTTATTGGTACATGCAGTATTTGATGAACAGAGAATCCCAGAGTGGTTTGGGTTGGAAGGGACCTTAAAGCTCATCCCTGCCCTGGGCAGAGACACCTTCCACTATCCCACATTGCTCCAAGGCCCATCCAGCCTGGCCTTGGACACTTGCAGGGATGGGGCAGCCACAGCTTCTCCAGGCAACTATCTCATATAAGCATCAGCAATTATGTCTTAAATGGTGGAAGGATCTGTGGCAATCTCAGGTGGAAATGGGACAAGGAAAAATGAGCTAAACTCGTGGTTTACTGTTTGCCAGTCAGAGGTTTTCTAACAGCTTCTGTGTATGCAGAGTACATGAGTTTGAACTTGTACACTGAGGCTTATCTGATGGTGAGAGGAAGTGCTGCCTTCTGCTTTGGTTTAAAACTGGTTTGTTTTATTTAATTTTATTTTTACTGTGATTCACCCTTAATTGAGCTAAATAATTAGGAATTGAGTTCAATTAACCTGTAGGAAGCACCCCTGCCCAGCTGTTAAAACCTGGCATTTTGACTGTAAGTCATAACACTTAACGAGTTTACACTTGGGGTTTTTAGTCAAAACACGGAAAATTTTAGCCTGAAAAGGGCACTTCTAGGAAATCACGAGCAGCAGCCCTAAACTCTTAAAAGGACTTACAGAGAATTTTACAATAACACTCAGGCCACAATTTCAGCTTCTGTTGGTTAAAGAAACACACTACAAAGATAAGACCTGCAGATTGGTGCACACCTGACCACAATGAGAATACAACTGATGTGTTACTCAGGCTGTGAAAATGCATAAACAGTTTCTAGCTTTGTGCTAAATGTCCCCCTGCCTTTTCCTGGCCATTGCCACACCATTTCTGAAAGGCAAAACCTCAGTGTGATGTCTGGGGGCTGGGCACCACTGTGGGCTTTCACAGCAGGAGTGAATCCTCCCTCAAACCCGATTTCCTCGGTATCATTTGTGTTAAAACAGCAGTGACATGGAGGGTAGGATGGAGATCAGTGGCACCCCAGGGACGTGGGGGGGCTGTGACAGAGCAGCTTGTGGCACAGCTGAGGCCACAGGCTGCAGTGCTGGCTGTGGGACAGGGTGGAATCAGCCCAGCCTGAACTTACCGACCCATAGAGCTCGCCTCTCTCATTCATGCCGAGGTAGAGTCCGGAGTCCACTCCACGGATGCTCACCAGCCCCACTGCCAGGCTAATAAACTCCAAAATCCCTGAAAAAGTAAAGAACTGCAAATCACACAGAGGAAAAAACCAACACCCGGCTCCAGCAACAAAAACAAACCAGTAACTCCCAGTAACAATACACTTCTTAACTCTGTAGTCCCATTTGCGTGCAATCTTCTGATTTCCGCAGCTTGGTGTTCTTCCCAGCATTGTGAATTTGAGTTGCCCAAGACGGATTATCTTTGCTAATAAGAAATGCTTTGCAAAGTTTTGTTGGTTTGGGTTTGAATTTTTTCATAATTATCACCAAGAAGACAGATGTAGAAACTTGTGCCTGGCCACTAGCAGTGTCAGAAGGCTGTTACCATGCTCGGTTTTATTCTTCATCAAAAGGAGTGTGAATGGGTCTTCTGGAGTAAGATGGTTGCCCCACAGGTTTTAAAGTCATGGGTTCAGTAAAAAGAAAAGCACTAGAAGAGATGTCTGTGAGGACCATCTTCACCCTGGCACTCCAGTGGGATACTTGCCAACCCAAAATGTACATACAAGCCATAGGGATAAAATCCAGCTTCAAACACCCAGGTAAAAACACATCTTCCTCTGCAGCCTTTGGAGCCATGGCACTGCCAGTCCTTTTTCCATCACCCACTGTCACTGGCAGAACCTCCTCCTGCCCCTTGTATCCTGCTGCCTGTCCCAGCCTCCTGCCAGCCCCTTCCCAGTCCAGCAGCATCTGTCCCAGCCATCCCCAGCCCTGCAAGAGCAACTGTTTTACCCACGCGCTGCAGCCTGCTACGATGGTGTCAGACACTTTAGAAATGAGGAGCAGCCTCATTTCCTCTGGGAAGAAAGAGCAGGGTCTGGCTGCTGCACCCCCACAGCCACAGCTGTTTCAATGGGGAAAGACTTGTAACAGGAGAACCTCTGGGGAAGCACTTAAAAACAAACAGCCCCTACCCAACACCACAAGTGGTGGGGACCTTCAAACTTCCCAGGAAGACTTCCTGAAGACAGTGGTGGGACTGTGTTAATGTGGATTTCACACACTCCCTATGTAGATGTTGCGGGCAGTTTTGCCAGTTTTTGCCAGTGTCCAGTGCAGGATTAATTAGCTGGGAGGCACAAGGAAGAGGGTTTTCCTCATCTCATCTGACTGCATGTCTCCATTGACTAGAGGGGAAATTTACTCTAACCTTTAGCATGGCTCCCGCTCTCCTAATATAGCTCCCAAAACATCCAGCCCTGGGCAATTGATGCTCTGATCAGGTTACCTCCCAGAGCTCCTCTTTAAAGTATTGCCTTGGTTTAAAGCCACCGTGTGACAAGCAGCCACCTGAGCCAGCTGACTTCAGTGGCAGCCACAGCTCTGGGTCACCCCACAGCCTGGGGCATGGATGTGGCAATTCTCAGCTGCTGCCACATCCCTGCCTAAATACAGGACAGCCCAGAGGGAAATGGACACTCCTGACCCCTTAGTGCAGCGCAGACTCACTCCCAGGTGCTGGCAGCTAAGCTGGCTGCAGGAATTCCTGGCTTCCATCAGACCTTCTGTCCTCCTTTTCCCCTGCCTGCTCTGGGGCTTGTACATCTAACCCAGCCCTCCCTGAAACCTGCGGGTGCTAGGGTGAAATATGAAATATGGACTCAGGAGTGGCAAGGCCTGGAGACAAACAGGGAAGCAAACACCACAGAACACACTTTATGGACCAAAGCAGACATTTTACAGGCTAAAATATGCCCAGCAACACATTCTGGCCTGGGGACACATCCTGCCTGCAGAAACATCAGGAACAGGCAGCACAGGCAGGGAAGGCAGCCTTTCCAAGCCAGACAGGCACAGACCCTGGCTCTGTTCTTCTCAGTAGTTGTTGTGGTTTCGTAGCTGAAAAGAATCCCGAACAGGGAGGAGAGAGGTGCAGGATGAGGGGTGGTTTTCTCCCTCCACTACCCACCAGCTCTGGCACAAGGGAGTTACTGAACTGCTGAGTGCTCTCTCCCATCCGCAGACCAGAAATTACCAGGGCCACTCTTTGAAAAGGAGGGAGTGAGGGAAGATGGACAATGACAGAGAGTGTAAAAAGTAAAGCAGGAGTATAGAGATACACCCAGAATGAGGGAGTCTTTCCAAGGCTTGAGACAAAGAAATATTCAAGTGAAACGTATCAGGTAACTGGAGAATGGTAGATGGACCTTCCTGTAGTTATAGACACAGTCCTCAGCATCAGCACTTTTTTTGTCTCCTGTCACTTCTGGGAAGCAGGAAAATGTTGCTGGTTCTGCTGAGAAACTGAGGGATGTCTAAGGGGAACCCAGGTCTTTTCTTCAGTATGCCCACATGTATGCTCTGTATGAGGCACGTGAATCCAGGTCTCCAAAGACCTGGCAAGGACCAGGCCAGGAGCAGCATTGGCATCTTCCCTCTCTGAGCAGGAATGGGACATCCCTCACCTGGTGCAGGTTGGGTGGATACGGGTTTTGCAAACGAAATTTCTTCCAAGGTGTGCCCACGACAATCTCCTCTGACAACGTCCCTTGTAGTTATTCCCCTTTTCTGATCTCTGAGTGGCACTTGGAGACATGCATGGAAGTTGACTATGTTGAAAGAGCATTAAGAACGTAACTTGAGCCCACAAAAGTCAGGAGACAGAGTGAAGGCTGAAAATATGTGGGTGGATATCCATCCTGTCCTCAACTCACTCCAATTCTAGACAAAATTGCAGCTTCGTACATCTGATCTCCAGCAGCACAGGGAGTGGCCACTGGGGCCAGCTCAAGAATTCTCTTTCCAATTGTAGCGGTGTGTTTTTGTGGTAGAACATGATTTTGCTTTCTTTTTTTTTCTTTTCCCCAGGACTTGCTTCTTTTCTTTTTTTTCCTCACTTTGATTATTCATTCTCTTTGTTCCTTGAGCCTTTCCAGATAAGACTTGGAGAGATTTGATTAAGACTCTGACTGGATTCATTTACCACCAAAGCACTGAATAATCTCCTGAGCTTTGCCATGGCCAGACCCACACACTCTTGCCTTACTCTAAACCATCCCTCAAAGAACAATTCATCTCCCTGCACCTGTCTCTTCTTACATGACTGTGTTCAGGAGCCGGGGTACAGAAACATCAGATGTTGTATTAATGGCTACAAACCTAAAGCTTCGGCTAAAAACCTCAACAACTGTTCAGCAACAGGTGCACTATGGTCTGAATGTCAAAATTACAGCCACACTTTCTCTAGAGCTCTCAGCAGCTTCTCTAAGAGTCTGTGTAACATACCCATCAGCAGATTTGTACCCCAGAAAAGCTTAATTTTTCTGCTTTTATTCGTCTGCAGTGCAACCTCAAAGCCTCTTTCTCTCCCCCACTGCAGTGAGTAGCACCACTGGGTTCACTTATTTAATGCTGCTGTAAAAGAGATGTGAGGCAGAAAAGGAGCAGTTCGTCCTGGCAGGGATCTTCTGGGCAAAGAAGATGTCTTTCTCTCAGTTTGTCACAGGGGTGCTAATATCAGTCCAGACCTCATCCAGATTTTGATCATCCTTTATTCCTTTGTAGAGGAAGGTTCTGAGTGGATGCAGTGAGAGAGATATATTTTGGAAAACACTTTATTCTTTTGGGAGTGACCTTGCCAGAGCTGCCAGTTCAGATCATGGATTTGGGCATTTCTGTAGTGCAAGAATGAGCTTTCTTCCAAGAAACCTAGAGGGGCTTTTCCACATTTTGTATTAAAGCTCCTCTAGGAAAAATAAGCTGTGCTCCATTGTTCTTGCAAGAATCTGTGTTTTTACAAGTCTAAAATATCACATTCCAGAAGACAGGTGTGATTTAGGAAGGCTCCAGTCCTTGACAGATAAGAGGCAGTAGTTCCTGTGGTTGCTCTGGCAGCGTGGGTGGATGATGCCAGTACCTCCCCTGTGTCCTACAGTCACACCCCCAAATGCTGTGGTACGGAAGAATCTCTTCTTTTAACCCTCACTGTTGGGACCTTGGGACTCTGTTCTGCATCAGCAGGGCTTTGGCTATTTTCCTCTCTGGAAGATGTGGATGTCTTGCACATCTGGTAGATCTGGGATGGCTGTGCATGGGAGGGTGCAGATACTGCCTGTCTATTCCTGAATCCCTTCCAAATTAAGAGGCGGGGATGCCAAGTCCGGTTCTATCCTACATCCCACCTGCAGCTGGACGTGCCTGGGCAGCCATCCATGGAGCACCTCAATTATCTGCTCATGGTACCAGCGAGCACCTTCCAGCCACATGGGCTTGATCCTGGATTTCTAAGTATTTCTCCAGATGCCCCAAGATTCAAGGCAGCTTTAAACTGCTTCCCTGAACCCCTTGTCTACTTTTGCATCCCTCACCTCAGTTTTGGAATCCTCAGAATTGCTCAGGCTGCCTATTTCTGTTGGAAGTTACTTCTCTCTGACTGTTGCATGCAAAATTTAGGAATGCATCAATACATGACATCCTAATATGAACCATACCAGTAACACTGGAATTTAAATATTCATGGCTACTGAACGCAGATGGTGAATACTGTGTGCCAATACATTATTGCTTTGAGTCTCTGCTGAAGCAAGGCTTAGTCCAACTTGATCTGAATGCAAGGATTCCAGTCTAATCCTTTGAGGCTTTGTCTTGCAATTACAACAAATAACTATTTATTTTACACTGCCTCTGGGAAAACCCTGAAGCAGAAAACTGTAATATCTGAAGTCTGGTCTAGGTTACAGAGCTGGATGTGGACTGCTAAAACACTTAGGGAATGCCAATGTTTCGATTTATTGAAAGCACCGTGTGACTTACGCTTCAGTGTGCGAAATCCATGAAAAGTTTTCGCATGTCTAACTTGTTTTTTCCAAGTTTGAAAATATACTCATTTTACTCAATCTTTATTAAAAAATGGACCTGAAACAAATGCTGCCATTTGAAATTGGCTGTTTAGTCTTACAAAGGTAAGGAAAAAGAACTGATAGACTAGAAACACTACGTGGCAGCTTGAACTAAAACCAACCAGATGCAATGGGTTTGCTTTCAACTCTTTGAACGTGGAAACGCACTGCGTACTGCAGCATGAAAGGCTAAGAGATGGGTGTTTTCAGGAGGTAATTAAAGAATGCCTGCCCCATGAGCATATTAGTACCTGACTCTGACCCGCGGGTTATGACTTTCTTGTTGATTTAGGCAGGGACATGCCATGCACGCACCTGGTGTTTATGGAAAGATAAGCTTCCCCAATTGTTCCAAAAACCTGCCTTACACCTCCAACAATAGCAGCGGCAGCACTATCAGAGTATCAGAACTGACTGGCTGCGAACAAGTAAAGGCAAAAAAAGAATTCTTTCCACCGAGGAGTTAAATCACTTGAAAACTATAAAAAGCCTCGCAAGCACGTCTTGCAACCTGTTGACAACATAGCTGAGATCACTGGCATGGGACCTGTTGATAGCTTACACAGACACCTGCACTAGATGCTGGAGTAGCGGGAATTTCTCTCACTGTGCTCAAACTGACTGTACTCTTTTGCCTGTGGCTTCGGATGCATTTTTTGAAGATTACATATAGTCTCATTAGAGGTCACTGCTCTTGTATGCCACTGATACAGGCACTGCAGTCTTCCAGCTGTATCCTGGACGGCAAGGTAAATCCAGTGTTCTGCCTATTGTTCCATCTTCTTTCTTTTGAGGTCCCCTAAGTGATTTTCCCTCTGCAGCTTCTCCCTTTCCTTTCCAACAACCTTCCCAAACCCAACTCCTGACACCCCTCCAGCTGACTCCCTCCCCACTTTGAGGAGACGCTCTTCTAATCAAAGTCTCATGCACGTAAAAGAAAGCAGCTCACAAATATCTGAAGACGCCAGAAAGAAGGAGGAGTTAAAAAAAAAAGAAAGAATGAAAGAAAAAGAAACGAGTAAAAAAAAAGACACAACTGAGAAAAGCGAGGAATTTCTTTTTCCAATCAAGGAATTTCCAAGAAATCCCAACGAGGAACGTCTCTGTTTTGTCTCCCTCACCACTAACTTCAGATGCACAGCTAAAGCTGCTCACCATCCTCTTTTGATTCCTCTATTTAATTTTTTTTTTTTACTTATTCTTTTTTTCTCCCTTGCGAAGGCACGTTTTAGTGCACCTGCAGAAAGACTGAGCGCCGGGAGAGTAGGAAATTGGAAATAAAAACTCCCGCATTGCTGAGGAGTGAGCGCATTTATTTAGGAGGCCAATTATATCCGTCCCGGGATGATTTATATTAGCGGGGTAATTAGTTGTGCGCGCGGGGCACCTGCTCGGGCAGCCCCCGGCCCCTTACCGAAGCGGCTGTGGTCCTGCCGGGTGCCCTGCACCGTGCCGTTGGGGAAGATCTCCAGGTGGAAGCCGGTGCGGCAGTAGAGCTGCCGCCGCCGCAGGATGCCCTTGAGGTGAGCGAAGTCGGTGGGGGAGCCCCGCTGCAGCCGCCCCTCGATCTGCCCCAGGCGCTCGTTGAGGAAGCCGGGGGAGTCGGCGAGGGGCAGCCCGGCGCCCAGCGCGGGGGGGAAGCCGTGCAGGTCGGGGTCCAGCGCGCCCAGGAAGCCGCCCACCTCGGCCATGGGCGCGGAGCGGAGCGGCCCCGGGGGCGCGGGCAGAGCGGCCGCTCAGAGCGCGGGCTGCGGCCGCCCGGCCCCGCGCT